>CABFVX010005622.1:31334-48873 GCA_902151425.1 Timema shepardi | reverse complement strand
TCATACCATTTTCTCACTAATATTATTAACATTCACTAACGACAGTTAACCTTTTACAGTGTAACCTGGATAATTCGAACTTGAAGGGACCAAGAAAAAATTTGAATTAAATAATTTTCTTAAAAGGAAATCCCTTTTCCACTTCTTTTATTACCGCTACTTTTTCGGCCAAATTTAATGATTTATTGGACCGTGGTTTCGACAGTTACATCATGATGCGCGCGCGCACACACACACACACACACACACACACACACACACACTGCTGTACAATATTTACTAAACAAAACTAAAACTAAACAAACAACACAAAAACAAAATAAACTCACATGTCACAAGAATATCGCTACGACCAAATCACTAAGAATAGCGCACGTAAGCGCTGGAAAGGTTCGATATTGACTAACGGAGTGCAGAACTGTATGTGTAAACAAAAACATATGGGTGAGGAGGTAAGGGAGAGGTGATCGAAGAAGGGTACTGACCGCATTCCAACATATCCTCCCCTGTTTCCAAAAATAGAACAACATGGCGCCGCAACTAGAGGTAGGAAAACAATACTACACAGTACATTACAACTTACGAAAAGTTCTAATCAACCAAAACAAAATTCAAACTATTTACCGTTTTGTTAACATTGTTTTAATACAACATTCACGCGATCCGGCGGAAAATTCAAATCAAAGACGATTTCGAATTACGTAAGCTAGAATTAATCAGGTTTCACTGTACAAGTATAAATTAATACAACAAATGGTTGCTGCAACTTAGGTAAATGTCCTTTATTCATATTTGAAAGAATTGTTAATCCTAATTGCTGATGTTATTTTATGGTGTGAAAAACAAATAAATATTATAAAATTGACTAATGAAGTTTGAGATAACTGGCAGAGCTCAAGGGCCCCAAAATTTGAAAAACATTGGCTTACGTTACCAGTGTAGCCTCATGTAACAAACAAACATTCCCGAATCTTCGACTCTGACTTTCATAAAAACTAAACAACGTCGTTTTCTGAAGGTCCTTGGCTGTACCTGTTGAGTGCATGTCTAAAACCTATTTTATGGGATGGTCGGTGGGGGGGTGAAAGGCATGGCGTGGCTTCACAGCCGACCAAAGTATCCTTCCGCGCCAACATTAACATATGGATCACGGAAACCGTAGATGGAGCTAGCTACTGAACAGGTCCTGCGTAAATATCATTCATTTGGAAATATCAGTTTTCTCGAGAACGAGTGAAATTTTTATGTTAATATTTTCAACACCCCTTCTAAGATAATTGTTGTGTATAATAAATGAACATTCTCTTAACTAGGCCTATAATAACAAACACGAGTTTAGTAACTATTCTACTTTCAGATTTATGAAGCCACTTCTCTGATGACGTCACCAAAGCGTCTTGTGCAACGTCTTTGTTAGTTCCTGTCTATATCTCGAGTGGCGAGCATGTGCACTTTGTTCTTTAATTGTTTATTATTCTTTCATAAATAAAACTAACAATAATGTATCAATGTTTATTAATTGTTACATTTTCTTATTTTTTGTTATGAAGTTAGCAGTTTTCTATTGAAAAATTTCAATTATATCGATATTTTATCACTGTTAAAACTAAATAGGTGGTGTGTATACAACAAGTAACTTATAGCTTAATCAATATGTTTCTATTCGTGAACAAACTTTTTCCGAAAAGAAAATTGCAAGATAATAAACATCCTTGAAGATAACCGTTTGTTCCCATGGCTCTGAATTTCCACGCCAAATGAAAAGGGCCAATCTCCTTAAAGTTTAAAGTGATTTGCGGTGTGCTCTGACAGTCACCAAACCCAATATTCAAGAACTGATGAAACAAAACTGTGCCAACTATTACACTAATTTTAAATATTTTTTCACCACCATTGTTCTCCTAGTTTGGATATTTATATAAAATAAAGAACTAAATAGACAGAGTATAGTTTTTACAAATATCTTTAAGAAATAATAGCGTGAGTAGGGCGTGGGAGTTTGATTATCTAACAAGTGGGGAGTCGGCTGAAAAAGTCTGGGAACCACTGCTATGAAGGGACACCACAAAATAATGTTTGCCTTATTTTAAAAAGGTTGTAACATAAACAAGTTGTTTTCCTTTTTTGTAAGCCAGAAATACATCACTATGATAATATAAGCAAAGAATAATTTAATAACGAGATTTCAAGGTGATTTTTTTTGTCTTTTTTAAAAATTTGAATAAATGATTGAAAGCGTGAGTTGAATCCCAAAACTGATTTTAATTTGAAAAATAAACAAGAAAATAAGCTCGTGCCGGTATCTTCTATTGACTACTCATGCTTATGGTTACGTTGTTAAAAGTACCAGGTTCGCAATTCTTTGAATTAATTTCGATAGGGTAGGTCAAATCTTAAATCCTGGAAGAATATTCTAGGAGTGCTTTTTTCTTAATGGTTTCTTAATCTTCCTCCACAAAAATGAGAGTACATTTTCTCAAAACATTTATCTTACTAGTCGCTAACCTATTAGAGTTGTTAAATGAGTAGAATATTTTTATCACCGAGTTTTACTACCGGTTGGTGACCTGTCTATTCAGGGGTAAGGTGTCAGACTTCTGTGCTGGAGGTGCCGGGTTCAATCCTCGGTCCCGGTACAGATTTATCTGATTGCCAAACCCTTCCTTCACCTTTGACAAGACGTGTATTAATCATCAACTTGTGAATGTGGGGAATGCCAGGCCTCCACCGTGGTTCGGATCCCACGTTAAACTGTAAGTCCTCCATTTCATCTCACAATCGTCCTACCATTACACATTAGCGTGAGTGCGTTAACCCGAAGGGGTAGTAAGACGCGATGCTAATAATGATAATGATGATAATAATAATAATACCTATTCAGGTAATTTGCATACACGATTATTACTCTAATGGAGTAAGTAGGAAGCGTTTTAGAAGTAGTCAACTCGCATTTGCGTGTTACAGGAGTGAGAAACAATTTAGGGGGGGGAAAAACTCAGTAGGCCCGACCGGGATTTGAATTCCAATCTCCCTGTCATCCGCAGGCCAGTCTAACACGAGAATGACGCCTTAGACTGTTTGACCATTGAAGCGGGCTCAGACTAATATTAATACACACTGCAAAAAAAAATCCTTCACCACTACCGTCTTCCTTTATAGGGTTTACACCCTAGCATATATATATCAATGGACACGTGAACCAGGTGTCTGGCTCTTCTAGTCTAGTTGATCCATGATAAAGAGGTCAATGTTCGAATATTTACCGGATATTTTTGTTTGTTTTCCCACATTTATTCCACGCAAATGCTCTTATATTTCCTCACTACGCATGAAATGATACTAATAATGTAATACAAACTTATTTTTATTTATTTAAGGTATTTAACGTGTACTTTCTGAACCGACTGATTACATAAGCACAAAAAAAATTCTATGAGCGAGAATGAAAGAGAACGCCAATTTTGCCGGGAAAAGTATTTTCACATACCTATCAAGGGTTCTTTTACATGCCACAATAGACATGGGACTAACGGCTTTGCTTACCCTCCAAAGAAAGTTGTGCTATGAATTTTTACCGCTCAAGAATAACACTTCGACGCCGGCTGGTTTTGAACCCACGAATATCGTGTCCTGGGGCGAGAAATCTACGCCAAGACCACCGAGGTTGAGAATAAAAGCTTTTCAATGCTGATCGCAATACCACATGTTTCTATTTTCTAAATGTTCCTTCTTACTGAAACCTTACTGTACACTAGGAAGTAGGAGACAGCTGTGGTAATAACACATCATATACAAGTGTGCGAACACCACTAATCTGTGAACACACAGTGTTGATCCAGCTAAGTGACAAGGGGAGCTCTTCATAGCTGGTGTAAAGCTTGTCTAATTAGCAGTGATATATCAATGGGCTTCCCTTTATGAAAAATAAATATAGTCTATATATACACACATATACAGATGTATAAGCCTACATCCAAGTCGTAAAGAGGAAAAAAAAACATCAAAGGGAATTCATTCATTGACGGTTTCATAAGGCCCACCAACGTTGCCACATTTCATTTTCATCCTCTTTTTAGTCTTTTTTCCCCCCTCACCCTGCCCTCATATCTGATTCTACCATAGGATTTCTCATTAAATAATTTAATATGTTTCTTTGGCTGAGAAGGTTCTTTGGTGTTGTTGTTGGGACAGTTGACTACACAAGAAGAATGTGATTCATTGCAGGCCTTAAGTCACAGCGCGGTTGTCGTAGTCTTACCATTCGGACGAGATTAAAATATGTCAATGACTTGTCATTTTGCGAGGTCATTTTTATAAAACAAGGGACATTTATTTTTTCCTTGGTGGTCTAGTGGCCAGAGTTCATGGCTACAGATCCAGAGGTTCCGGGTTCGATTCCCGGTGCTTCCAGATTATCCTATGAATGCAATGGGTCTGAAACGCGGTCAACTCAACCTTGAGATGACAAATGAAGAGAAAGAAAGAGTAAGGAATTTGTTCTAGAAAACTGTGATTAATGGCAGGAGGGCTCTTTGGGCTGACTAAATGACACTATATATATCGAGAAAAGTTGACAATATCTTCGCCAGCAGATGACATCCGCTTGGTCGGTATGGCTCGATCGGGGGCTCACGCCATGGAGCTATAGTAAAATGAAAAAAGGTTTTGTTTATATTTTAATAGTTTTATGAAAAAGAACACAAATGGTCGATTATGGATTTAAAATATTAATAATCGCCCTTCATTGTTGTTATTTTATGTTTTACGACTTACTACCCATCCTGGATATCCAAGTTTAATGGACGAGAGAGGTAAAGTATAAGGAAGACAGACTGTAAAGGAAATGCACTTGTATTTTTTGGGGGGGAAGGGGCAGTGGGAAACTATTTAAGAAACCCCATCCTCATTATACCCAGCTGGTATTCAAATCCTAGCTTCTACGTCACCGGAAAAAAACAGATAATAATATAACCTTGACGTTTAGTTCGTATCCTTCGGGGGCTAGAATCTCGTAAACTATTAGTATAAATACCCAAATACCCTAGAAGAGTAGTAAGACACGAAGTAGATTACACAAAACCGTAGTTTTTAATTTTTCCTTACACAAAATGTGAGCTACACTAATTTAACGTATTTAAAAACTTCTTATCCTTAAGGAATTTATTAACTCATTCTTACAATAGGAGTAAACAGAGTCACGATCCGTAAGTCCGTAATAAATTGGATCAAATTTAACTTTCTAAGAATTGCCGTGACAGAGAGATAATTCACTGTTAGAAAAAAATAACTTTGAAATAAAAACACAACTGTTAGAAAAAAACCTCCTCAAATATTTTCCACACACATTTTATTTTGATTAAACTACCAATAAAAGTAATTTCTGGAAGTCTGCCTAGTGGATAATGTTTACCGTTATTTTATCTTAAGAAACAAATTGAAAAATACTATTAAAAACATTTTTCTTGTGATTAATACATAATTTTCTAAGACGGTAACATTTTAACCAATCAGATTGGACAAAGTATTATACTTGTCATTGATTTATATTTGATATCATGTGATTAAGGAATAAAGTGTGTGAAGTTAAGATATAAATTGTTTATACATGAAAGTATATTAAGGTGAGGTGTGACCCCGAGCTAAATTTTGGCAGTTTATTAACAACAACAACAAAATGTTTTGGCCAACATAAATTAATTATTGCCTCAGTAGGTATGTTTATTTTAATCTTCTACCTATAGCTATCTTGATAGCTCTTAAATATTGTAATCTCACCGTTCAATCCTATCCTGAAACACCTCCATCCAATCTCTGACCTTATAGAGCTTTCTGAATTTTGAAATATATTTTTTATGTTTGCTTTAATTTAATTTAAAGTTTATTTTGCCTTGTTCATACACCAATGTGATTTTTTACTTATCTTGCTATCTTACAAGTAGAGAGAGAAAGTATTGTGATTGTCAACAAAATCTAACTTGAGATTTTGATGAATTCTGATGTTTCATGAGTCATGACCCCCTGAATCCGACATAGTTGTTTATGAATTTCCATCTGTCTGTCTGTCTGTACCTCCAACTAGAACCTAAACTAATATACCGATTGGTCTAGAACTTGGTATCAAGGGTTTTCATAGGGTTGTCTAGAGGGATTGTTGGAATTGGATATCCAACCCTAAAATTAAGGGTAGTTTACAGAAGGGAAAAAAAAATCTCAAAATTTGTTATAACAATTTTGATTTAATTTCATTTCTAATCATTGATCATTATTATAAACAAAATGAGTACTCTTAATTTTTCGGAAAAATGACTTTAAGGGTTCCGGTCAAATGCGTAAATTCTAATTTTTTATCACATTTCCGAAACTATTTGAAATATGAAATTACTTATCATTGCAAACAATTAGGTATATTTATAATACAAATATATTATTTGAAACATATATTTATAAAAACAGTACATTTTAAGCTATACGCAAATCTATATATATATTTTAAAACTTTTTGAACATCAAAGCGACCGAAAAAAAATCTAATCTGAGATGTTGATGGATGTCAAAGTTTCATAACAATGCACCCCAAAAAGTGTTTTTTGCAATGTCGTCTGTCTGTGTGTCTGTTTAACCCTAGAATTAAGAGTATTTTAATAAAGCGCGAAAAGAGAAAAAAATCCATTTTCTCAAAATCGGCTTTAGCGATTTTGATTGAAATTCGTATCTAGGCTTTGATTAAGATTATAAACAAAATGGCTATTTTAATTTTTATATGAAAATGAATTTTGGTGTACTTTACAGAAGCGAAATTTTCCTCCGCAACTATTTAAGATACTAAATCAATTATCATTGCAAAATTGCATTACTTGTGTAGATTATTTTGTTACACATATTATACTACAAGTTTTGAGTAAATATCTCAATTTTTAAACAATTGAGTTAGACTCCAGGCGGAGTTCCATACCATTTATTTTAAATAAGAATATTTATTGGTATGTCATTTTGACATAGGTGATTAAAAGTTCAACAATTTAATTATTTTCTACACGCTTCGTTGCCCACTTTGTCTAAGGTGTCACTATCACAATAGACTAGACTGTTGAAGATGGGGGGACTACAATTCAATTCCGGTCGGTGTACTGAGGGTGGTAATTTCCAAAGAATTTTCCACTCTCCAATCACGCAGATGTGGTTATACTTCTTTCAAATTCAACCTTCTTAATTCATTACACATTAGTGTAATTGGTACATAGGCGAATAACCTAAGTGCTAAGCGGGTAGTAAGATGCAGTGCTAAATGAATATATATTTTCTACAACAAATTTATATATCCAATATTAATATTAAGATGTTATTTTATACACTTTTACACTACTATTTATGTTTTGTATGAACACATTTTTTTAATTTCTAGGTCTGTAAATTTGTAGGATATTTGAATAATTTCCAATAATTTAAGGAACTAATTAGATGTTGAATGTTTTGTTTGTTTTCCTTGCACCATATATCCAAATTATTTTTGTTTTTTCTCTCTCTGTTTGATCGTAGGAAGAAGTAAGTACCGCCATCTTGGGGACCATGGGTGAACACTACAGTCGCTTCAGACAGAGTGAGATCTGAACATACTTAACATGAAACCGCACTAGGAAGGTGAAACAATTTAAGGTAGATGTTTACGTATTAGCACTAAGAGAGAAATATTCTTTATTAAACCTCAATTTTTACGGTTTTTAAATTTTAAGTGCTGATTTGTAAACCTCAACATTGGGTGGTCTCACTTTATAACTGTGGTTTCAATTTTTTTTTCCTCTCTCTTCACTTCTTAAATCGTAGTTAAGCTACTTTTTTTGACATAAATAAATAATCATATTTAATATAAACTCTTTCATAATGTTTATTTTTTCTTTAAATTTAGGTTTAGTATAGTATCAAATACATACGAAGTACATATATTTTAGTAAAATTTAATACTGTGATACTTTTATAGGTCCGGGTATTATACTTTATCAATTTTACAATTTTTATCAACAACAAGAATTATTTTTATATTTCTTGCTAAAGGTTAAAAGAATATTAAAATTTATTTATTAATTAACTGAATATTTGATACTCATTTCAGAAATTCACATGTTCAGCAATATCCAAGGAGTTTTCTTATCATGTCTATTTTTAAAAATAGTTTAAAGATAAAAGGGAGGAGAAACGTAGTATCGGGGTACTTTTTATCGAAAGATATACATTAAAAGTAGGATTAGTATAGGAAACAACTTATATGAATGTTAAAAATATACTGTATCGACTTTCGTCTGTGCATACGCCAAGCCACACATTATTCAAAGATCAGTTTTGAGAGGTCTCAGTTTTGGCATCTGTAATAATTATATAGTAACATATTTTTAATGCTAACTAGGTATTAAATATTTATCTTTATATGTATGTACTTTAAAATGATATTTTATGGCATTCTCACTATAGTAAACTATTTTAGATACCGGCCTACTATACTAGAGATAATACAATATTATATATAGTAAGATTTTAGAAAGAAATTTTTTGCTGTAAGTATTTATAAAATGTTACTACATTATTTATTTTTTATATCGGTATTGATAATATATATTCCCCTAAACAACATTAGAAATATAAAATTGTTCGATAAGTATACCCAAAATATATACCACCACAAGCAACACTAAAAATTCATACTACATAGGAACCCTGCACAAAAATACAACGAAATACTTACGATTTAAAAAAAAAAGGAGGTTGACTTGTCTGCCATAATGCACTAAATACAATTTTTCACTTTGGTATTATTTGAAAATAGCACACAGCTCTCAAGACAAAATAACGCCACTAATCAGAAAAAAAATACTGAAATGGTTTTTATATAAGAACACTCTTAAACAAGCATTTAACACAAACAATAAATTCATATGAACACGAGTCTAAACACACATTAGCCAACCTATTCTGCCATATTACTACCATCTGATCTCTGGAAATAAAGAGTAGCCAGACCAGTATATAGTTCATCGTCTTCCTTCCAATTTAATCTCTAATAGTCTTACAATCTTACGGTCTGACACTCCCATGAAAATTATATGGTGGTTGCTGAAGACGGCTATATCGGTGTTAGATCCTGCTCGGGTGCACTGAGGATGGATTTCCTAAATGGTTTTCCATTATATTTCCACACAAATGTGGGTGCACTTTCTCTCAATTAACCTTACAAATCCCTAAACCATTAGTGTACTTAGTATATAAGCGTATAGCCCAAATGGGTAGTAAGACGTGGTGCTAAAAAAATTATAGTAACATATAAATTGACATTACAAACATTTGATATTAAAGGACTGCGTAGTTCTTATTAATATTTTATGATAGTTGTGATGATAAGTTCTTATTAAAAATAGTTTAAACTAATGTTTGAAGTGAAAAAGGTATAAATAATATTAAATAGATGGGCGTTTAGAGGTTACAGTCATTCGCTTTTGCGTAATTAAATTGACTAGTGGAAGTCCTTGTTACTGAGTTGAAGTACTTGTCATTGACGGACTTCCCTCAATTTTGATCAAAAGTGACAGCTGTAGTTCATATGACCTGACGTATGAATAAATGAAAGTAGTTCCAGTAACTTTTCTAGCCTATGAAGATTGGACAGTAACTCACACACGCTAGTTTTTAGTGAGCCAAGCTAGGCAACCTTTATTAGGTCCAGCATGGCGGACTAGTATGCAGAAATCGCTTGGGGCCACCTTCATTTACTAGAATTCGTTATCAGACGACCGATAGAAATATTTTTTGACAGTTACTAAAAGCTATTAAAACCAATTTTTATATATATTCATACGTCAAACCGTTTTATCTGAAGCTGTCACTTTTGATAGATAATTTCATAATATACACAATATAATACCAATGTTGATAAAAATAAATATTTTCTAAAAGGGGTTGTCTTCCAGATTTCTAATAAATTCTACTAAAATGTTGCTTCGCCCACGGAGTGTCCTCTTTATTATAATAATATACTTGTATGATTTAGGGTAGTGTGTCTTGCTAACGTTTCTGTTGGAAAATGCGACATTAAATTATGAAAACCCATACAACTGGAGCATTGGGGAGGTCGGAAGTCTCTACTTGTCAGAAACCTGATGAGGTATGAACACTATAGAAGAGCTAGTAAGAAAGTCAGGTTTTAGAAGGAATCTTCCTGTCATAAGCCTGATGAGGTAGGGAAACTGTAGAAGAGCTAGTAGGAATGTCAGGTTTTAGAAAGTATATTTCTGTCATGAGCCTGATGAGTGATGAGGTATGAAAACTGTAGAAGAGCTAGTAGGAAAGTCATGTTTTAGAAAGTATATTTCTGTCATAAACCTGATGAGGTATGAAAATTGTACAAGAGCTAGTATGAAAGTCATGTTTTAGAAAGTATATTTCTGTCATAAGCCTGATGAGGTATGAAAGTTGTACAAGAGCTAGTATTAAAGTCATGTTTTAGAATGCCTCTTACTTTAATAAACCTGATAAGGTAGGAAAACTGTAGAAGAGCTAGTAGGAAAGTCAGGTTTTAGAAAGTATCTTCCTGTCATAAGCCTGATGAGGTATGAAAACTGTAGAAGAGCTAGTAGGAAAGTCAGTTTTTAAAAGATCTCTTACTTTCTTAAGCTTGATGAGGGATGAGGTTTGATAACTTCGCAAGATATATTAGAAAAGGCAGGTTTTAGAAGATATTTTCCTGAAATAAAAATGATGAGGTATGAAAACCCAACAAGAGCGAGCAGGAAATACGGGTTTGAAATGGAATGGTTTGCTTAAGAATGTTCACGATAAACTCAGATTTCTCTAAAAGTTAAAAACATGATAAAAATTGTTCCACATTTATCTACTTCTCAAAAATATGTATTCACTATGACACGTAATGAAAAACGACTTTACTTGTCAAACAAAATGACAATACGTATTTTCAATATTTTATTAGTAACTTTTCAAAGTTCAGAAGAAAAAAATCACCTATAGCCAATTTAGAATTAATTAAATACCCCACCACGTTTTACTACCCATCCGGAATATCTACCAATGGGGTAGTAGGAAGGATGATTGAAAACCAATCTAGGAAATATTATTATTAGCACCGCGTCTTACTACCCGTTCGGGTTATACGTACTTACGCTAATGTGTAATGGTAGGGTGATTGTGAGATNGCACCGCGTCTTACTACCCGTTCGGGTTATACGTACTTACGCTAATGTGTAATGGTAGGGTGATTGTGAGATGAAATGGAGGACCTATAGTTTAACGTGGAATCCGAACCACGGTGGAGGCCTGGCATTCCCCACATTCACAAGATGTCTTGTCAGAGGTGAAGGAAGGGTTTGGTAATCAGATAAATTTGTGCCGGGACCGAGGATTGAACCCCGTCCGCCAGCATAGAAGTCTGACACCTTACCCCTAGACCGCCAGGTCACCCTAGGAAATAAATAACCTCAATAAACTTGACTGGGATTCGAACCTTGACCTCTCCATTGCCTTCAAAACAAACCAGATGATGTTGCCGCCTTAGACTTCATGTACACATATTTTATGTATCACAAGGTTATATATAGTGCTTAGAACACGTTTTATGGTTAGGCCTGCCATTTTTAGATTTATCAGATACATTTTCTTATGTCTTTATTTTTAAAATTGCTAACTTATATAGGAACAAGTTTGTTTGAACAAGTGAAGGACAGAAACAGATGAAGTATGAGCTACGGTACCAGTATTTGCTTTAGCTGAAAATAAGAAACTACTTTGGTGGGCAAACGCGTCCCTATTGCGATAGACTGAAATGCTTATGACGAGGATATGGGGGCTTGAATATGGAGAAGGTGTACTAAGAGTAGTATTTAAAAAATCCACTATCTTTTCATGCATATGTGGGTAATATTACTCTAAATTCATCCCAAACCCATTAGCTTTAGTACATATTGGTACATATGCATACAAGTCGAGTGGGTAGTGAGAAATAGTCGCATAAAAAAGCCCGACTAGAACTACAATGAATCTGGTTGAGATCGAACTCGGGTCCGATTGGCCCGTGATAACGTCGGCTGAAAGTGTTGGTTATCTCATCACAACGAATCAGTCCCATTCGTAATTTTAGCAAATCTCTCTAGGCTACTTTTGGACAGATTACCATTAAGTGATCAAAGCAGAATTATAATATTAAAACATTACTTTTTTTTATTTTAGAAATGGAAACTTACAAACGAAAAGAGGGCGAATATATCATTTGAAAAGTTTGAAAGCGTACACATAGTATCAGAGTAGAAGTAGATCCTGACAGGCAAGATGGTCGTTAGCTCAAATAGTCCGTCCGTTCCTTTATAACATGGTTTTAGTAGACAGAATTATATGAAGATAGATATTTTATGTTTCAACATTTATTCAAAATTATATATGTTTTCATGACTAGAAATACTCTTGTCTGAAAGCGTTTATTTGTGGAAATATGGGAAGAGACATGTTCTATTGGAGCTACGCTGCTCCCATATCTTAATGAGCACCGAGCATGTCAGGGGATGTTGATATAGTGGATTCTATTGTGGGCTTGCTATAAACCCACTACATGGTACATCGCGATATTCTTGCAGTACAGGTGACCTGGCGGTCCAGGGGTAATGTGTCAGACTTCTATGCTGGCGGCCGGGGTTCAATCCTCGGTCCCGGCACAGATTTATCTGATTACCAAACCCTTCCTTCACCTCTGACAAGACATCTTGTGAATGTGGGGAATGCCAGGCCTCCACCGTGGTTCGGATTCCACGTTAAACTGTAGGTCCTCCATTTCATCTCAGAATCACCCTACCATTACACATTAGAGTAAGTGTGTATAGCCCGAACGGGTAGTAAGACGCGGTGATACTAATAGTAATAATAATAATAATCTTGCAGTACAGTAGAATATACTGCCTATGACAAGGATCTTAGGGCTGGAATCTCGGTCGAGTGTACTGAGATATTTTCCAAAATGGTTTTCCATTTCCACCACCCCCTCTCTCTCCACGTAAATGCGTGTACACTTCCTCTAAATATAGCCTTTATAATCCCTAAAACAATTGACGTAATTGTTGCATAAACCGGAACGGATAGTAAAACGCTGGGATAAAATATAACCTTTCTAGTTCTTGGCGATTGGCCCTTTTCATTTGGCGTGGAAATGCATAGCCACGGGAACAAATGTTTATCTTGAAGAATTTTTATTGTTTTGAAATTTTCATTTCGGAAACGGTTTGTTAAATAATAGAAGCATGTTGATTAAGTTATACTTTTTATATACACACCTCTTCTATAATTATGACAGTGATCAAATATCGATAATAGTGGCATTCTTAAATAGAAAACTGTGAAATTCGTAACAAAAAATAAGAAAATGTAACAATTAATAATCTTCTATACATTATTTTAGAAGGGGTGTTGAAAATATTAACATAAAAATGTCCCTCGTTCTCGAGAAAACTGGTATTTCTAAAGAATGACTTTTTTGCAAGACCTGTCCGGTATCTACGATTTCCGTGATCCATCTGTTCTTGTTGGGGTGGAAGGATACTTTTGTTGGTTGTGAAGCCACGCCATCCTTTTCACCCTCCCGCCCACCATCTCAAGGGCCTTAAAACCAAAGATTAGCTAATTGTTTACTGAATCACTTCCTAGATAAGTTATGTCAAAAGATCATGATAGTTAGGGTGACAATCGCACCTCCGTATTTGTTTACTAGTTCATAATGCTCATCTATTCCTTGGTAAACTCAATTGGAGTGCAGATTACACCATCATACTTTGTGACAATGGCAATCACAGTTACTTTTTTGATTCGAGTCTTGGGGGTAATTGTGAATCCCACAGCCCTCAGTGAAGAGTCGACCCATAATATTCCAGGCTGACACAGTTTCTCTTTGCCACCTTCAAAAAAACAACAACTATGCCAGTGATTAGCTTTGGATTATACTGCTTTCTCTAGTAAAAAATGTTCCATAAACAATATTAAACGGGGAGAAGGTATTTGATTTCAAATTTATTTTAATAACTCTGGTATTTTACACCAGGATAGACAACAAAATATTGTCCCCTTGTCTAACAACTTGCCCTGGGTTGAAAGTGAGGGCCGAAAGATTTTACTGTAAGAAGGTGAAATATATACATTTGAATAATTTAATATATATTTTTTTAACACCCCGTATTACCACCCGTTCGGTTATGTACTAATAACGCTAAATGTTTTAAGAATTATAAAGTCTATATTTAGAGGAAGTGTACTTAAATTTGCGTAGTGAAAGAGAGAGTGGAAAACCATTTTGCAAAAAAAAACCCACCGAGGTACACCTGACTTAGATTCGAACCTCGATATCTCCGCCAAATATAGTATTTAATATACACTACATTTCAATAAGTTATACACTAAATAGGTGATCTGGTGGTCTAGGGGTAAGGTGTCGGGCTTCTGTGCAGGGGGTCCGGCGTTTAATCCTCGACACAGATTTATCTGATTACCAAACCCTGCCTTCACCTCTGACAAGACGTGTATTAGTTAATCACAAATTGTGAATGTGGGGAATTCCAGGTCTCCACCGTGGTTCGGATCCCACGTTAAACTGCAGGTCCTCCATTTCATCTCACAATCACCCTACCATTACACATTAACATAGGTGCATATTAACCGAACGGTAGAGCGGTTTTAATAATAACAATAATAATAATAGAACACTTAATCATATCGACTATGATGATGATGTATTTGACCAATTACTTTCTATGAGTCACTAAAACAAGATAATTAGATGTCACTTAATGAAATAATCTTATCACCAAGGATTATATCCTAAAACAGGATTAAATTGTAAAACCAATGTTCTAAAGTCAAATACCTGTTTGCAATGGGTTCATTAATTCTATGTGTTATTTATTTGTAATCCAGAAAAACAAATGTTAATAGCCGAAGCTTTCCGTCCCTTTCATATTACCGCCTAGATTTATACGGAGCCATGAGACTGGTTCACCCACAGCTAGACTAGAGTCACATCAACGAACTAAGAAGACAATAGGCCCTATGTAAAGCTTGTACAGTGCATTCTCGATCAGGGGGCGGAAAATGGTCGATCGTTATCGACCGGTCGATATCGTGTCAATTTTCAGTCGATCCTGCGAGTCTTCCAACTTAGCAAAAACTACTTAAGGGTGATCAAAAGAGCTTGATCGGCCATAATTAATTAGTAGGCCTAGTGTTATAATAAAATTAAATAGATCAATATGAAAATATAAATATATATTTACTTTTAGAAGGGTTGGGGTCATAAGTATTTGTGGAAGATTGATTTTAGGAAATAAAACAAAATATACAGAAAAAAGTAAAGGTAGAGTAGAGAAACTATGGGTGATCACGGGACCTTTGATAAGTTTTTAAGTCAATTGAACTCAAAAAGGTTGCCGACTCATTCTCTGGAAATTTGGGATTCCGTATAGTTAGAGGTAGGGCTACGCCCAGTACGTGTTATTTTACGCCCGGTGTACGTCATTTTACTTAAAATATTGGCAACATGGTTTCACGACAAAACACAATAATTTGAACACTCATCGTGATGTATACATCTTAAATATCAGTTTGTCCACTAGAAAATAAAATCTGTTGGTAATCAGATGTTTATAAGAGTTGGTGTTGCAAAGAAGCATGGGCCTAAATACATTTTCTGCCAGCGTGTGATTAGCTACACCACTCAATCAGATTTCTCTCTCAGTTTTCGGTGAACGTGTGAATAGCTACACAACTCAATCAGATCCCGCTCTCAATTTTCGGTGAACGTGTGAATAGCTATCACCACTCAATCAGATACCGCTCTTAATTTTCGGTGAACGTGTGAATAGCTACACCACTCAATCAGATACCGCTCTTAATTTTCGGCCAACGTGTGAATAGCTACACCACTCAATCAGATACCGGTCTCATTTTTCGATGAACGTGTGAATAGCTACACCACTCAATCAGATCCCGCTCTCAATTTTCGGACAACGTGAGAATAGCTACACCACTCAATCAGATACCGTTCTCAATTTTCAGCCAACGTGAGAATAGCTACACCACTCAATCAGATCCCGCTCTCAATTTTCAGCCAACGTGTGAATAGCTACACTACTCAATCAGATCCCGCTCTCAATTTTCGGACAACGTGAGAATAGCTACACCACTCAATCAGATCCCGCTCTCAATTTTCAGCCAACGTGTGAATAGCTACACTACTCAATCAGATCCCGCTCTCAATTTTCGGACAACGTGAGAATAGTTACACCACTCAATCAGATCCCGCTCTCAATTTTCAGCCAACGTGTGAATAGCTACACTACTCAATCAGATCCCGCTCTCAATTTTCGGACAACGTGAGAATAGCTACACCACTCAATCAGATCCCGCTCTCAACTTTCAGTGAACGTTTGGATCAAGCTTTAGTAAAACTGTTTATATGTGTCCCTCTGGAACTATTTTATTTTTCAGGCATGTCCTTGTCTGGACTATACACATTTTAATTAGCTAATAATATAATGATGGGGAGGATCTACATGTTTAGAAGTACCACATTGGCGTGGGTGAGAAGGGATAACCCTCTGGAAAAAAAAAGAAACAGCCTTAGTACACGAGACTAAGTTTCTAACTCGGTCCTCCTAGTCGTTGGCAAATCAGACTAGGCGAGCCTGACGTTTAAGTCAACATCAATCATATTTAGTGTTTATATAAAGTATCACATAAGAAATAGCGAGTAAGCCTGGTTAAATATGAGCACACGGCCGTTCCTTCAAATCCCTCGTATCTCCAAGATCATATGAGTTGAAAAATACCAATATTTTGTATTAGTATTATTTTTAGGTGCTTCACGTTTTACTTCCCATCTGATCTTTCCGCATACTTATACTAATGGGATCAGGATGAGTAAGGTAGAATGCAACCGCAATTTGAGTGGAAAGAGAGAGAGAGAGAGAGAGAGAAGGGAAGGGGTAACTATTTATAAAATACAGCTCCATAGCAACCGACCTGAATTACAGATCTGGTTGGTCCAACTAGTTTTTTTCTCACAACTATGTGGGGGCTCATTTTATAAAAGTTATTACTTATCCTATTACTTTAGATTATTTAAGCTGTAGCTTTCCAGCTTAGTCAGCGTGCTTTTTTCTCTTTTTAGCTATCTGTGACTTTCCCTAAAATCTAAGGAAAATCATAAAATAAGATAATTTTAAAAGAATCCATCAGCATTATCCTGTATATAGGATGCAAATCTATTGGTGTATGATCCCCCCCTCCCCTATTAGAGACGGCTGGGAGTTGAACCCTGTCCTGCCGTGGACGTTGGCGCTGGGCCAACCCGGCTGACTGGAGGGGTGAGCACTTCGTGGTAGGGGGTGGCAGGCAACCCTCCTAGCACACCCGGAACACAAACTCTCGCTAAGTGGGAAGAGATAATTAAGGCTAAAGCAGGAATAACTTAAGTCCGAAGTAAGTTCTGTTAAAAGGGGTGGTGTTACGGGTG
>CABFVX010005622.1:15238-31169 GCA_902151425.1 Timema shepardi | reverse complement strand
GGTGGTGTTAGGTGGCAAGTACGAGTGATGAATGATCCAAAGACGTTTCTCTTCTCGACCCCTTTCGCCAAGACTCTTGGCAAGGAAAGGGTCCTTTAGGGGTAGTCGCAAGTTTAGCGCTTTGTTTTTCCGGAGAGGGTCATTAATTTGGAATCCGGTCAAGAAACCTTCGGAGGCCAACCATGGTGGATACTGATGGTTTATCCGCACCGGTGGACACTCATACTAGGGTATCAGTCTAGTCTCATCTAGTTTGCGCGTGAAGTGGGAGGTGGACGTTTGAATATTGGATGTATGTACTTAGGTGTTTCTCCCTAAATGGTTTTGGCACTCTCCCTCCACGCAAATGTCGGTATATTTCCTCTCTATTTTAAAGGGTGTCCATTATGTCTGAACACATAGGCAAAGGGCAGAAAAATAACACCAAACAAAGATGGACAACACAATGAAAATATAATGTCATGCCAATTAATGTCCTTAAATTATTTTTTATGAATTTTTATCTTTATTTTATATACTATCAGCTAGATCCCCATTCTTCGCACGGGATATTGTGCTATTATTTATTTTTGGATAAAAATGATTAATTTTTGTTTGAAGCTTAATGGCATGGTTCTTAGCGCTAACCGAGAAACACTGCAAGGAGGTGACCATGTATCGTTTCTCATGGGGAATCTTATTTTAGGCAGGCCCCCTTGTCTACTGCTTGGGGCGTTATCAGCTGAGTTCAGATGGGCAGGTCTCCCTCTTCCCCACCACCACACACCACCCTGGGCCGGGCCCTCTCACTCACACAGACACTACAAACAACACAAAATTCAGCAAAATAAAAACTACAGACTTTTATCGTCTCTTGGAATTGCATATTAAAACGTAGTTACATATTTTAATTAATTGTTTGTATTAATTTTTTTGCACCCCTTAGAAGCCTATACGGGGTTAAAAAAAATTGCTATATTTTTTGAAGGTTTTATTAGAACAAAACTATCGGAATATTACCCTCCAAACGTTTAAAAAGAGTCTATAAAGCAATATTGTTGATTAGGTAGCCACCCCTATTTCACCCCCTTAATCAGAAAACATCGGAATAAAACATCCTTTCTTTTACTAATTAGCTTATAAGGAACACCTGTGCCAGATTTCAGCCCTCTAGCTTCGTGGGAAGTGTGATAATTAGTGACGAGTGAGTGAGTGAGTCAGTCAGTCAGTCAGTCAGGGCTTTCGCTTATAAATATTAAAACACGTAAAAGCACGTACATATTTGAATATCTGTGTACATGTCTATGTGTCCAGGCTGTGTGGCCAGCTTTGACCTCTATCATTACCATCCTTATATGTGTAAACATATATGTATCCCGTCAGGGGTAGTAAGACAGGCCACAAAATAAAATATTGATGGCGTCAAGACGCCCGGCGTCTTGATTATTGGTTACATTCCCAGAAGAGTAACAAGACTTAAAACAAAAAAAATAAATAAACTTAAAATTATCTTTGTATTTTTTTTTTTATTAACATTTGCTTTTCAAGCACAAGGCTATTTCAGCATGCTCAGCCAAATTAGTAAGGTAACTAAACCTGTCGATGTCAAATAAAGAACATCTCTACCACTCAGATTTTGTTTGTACTAATATTTTAATAAATCATACACCATTTTTGGTAAATTAATAAATCCTAAGACTCACAACTGTCTTTGCAAACTATGCGCATCATGGTACTACCTAATCCTTTTATTCCAAGCGACCTGAGAACACTTAATTTTATTAAGGAAGAAATAAAAGCCCTAAAAGCTAACACATAAATCAACATCGTGTATAGACATGCGTGTGTCATCCACATTGTTTCGTACCCCTTCCTTCCACCTTCCCCTATTATTGGTCTAACCTTGCGCTTTCTGCTCCATCGAATGTAATCAGTAACAATATCTGAATAAGAAATGAAAGGCCTGAATACAGTTACTCTGGTAATTAATCAAAAAACTAATGGGCATGCTTACGGAGTCAGTAGGTTTAAGGTGCCCGTCTAGGACCTAGTCTGATTTGACGTTGATGGATCACATACCATTTACAAGTTCGATCGAATGGCGCTGAGTGAATCTAGGACGTCCACGATATTTTTTTAGTCACAAGAAATAATAGCAAAATGTTCAGTTTATTTGGGTTTCCCACAGAGTGGATGGCTTTACCTGAAGAATTTTTTCGCCCCTAATGGACTTAGCTGATAAAAAGGCGTTCGTATAGAATGGCATTTCTTTGATCCGACTAATGTCTTCGATCATACAAGTGACCGACTTCTTAACTCATTTGATAGTGCGTCGGTTTTATGAGCTAAAGGTCCCGGGTTCGATTATATGTTTCTACTGGAGAACTATTTGATTATTTTTTTACTAAATAAAGTTTTATAATAACAATGACAAAAAACACTGGCCTAAGTGTAATTTTATTTTATTCTTTAAACTTCCACCTTAATAATGATGAAATGACTTTCAGGTGACTGAATTCTGTGTCTAATCTTGTGTTGAGTTGGTTTTTAAGTCATGTGTTGATATTCTATGATTATTTTGAAAATTCCCATTAAATACCCCTCGTTTTAAAACTGAAGGCTCTTTAAGAGACCAATATCAATCGCATTAAGCAAGCTCTCTAAGGATTTGGCTGAGTGGTCTGATACATTCGCCTTGCGTTAGAATGGGTTGTTGATGATGATTGAGACAGGGTTTGAACCCCAACATGCTGCGTTAGGGGTTTTATGGCATAGTTAAAATTTTACTATTGATGAATTGTTAGTTGTGAACTAGCAATGTGTCTGTTCTAGTACTAAGCTCTTTTGTATGTAGTGTCCTGATACATTCAGTGTGCTCAGAAAGTACACGTTAAATAACCTACAAACTTATAAAAATTAATATCAAGGTGGTTTTCCTATATTTGATCAAACTAATGTCGGTGAATTCACTCTAAGCCACCCACCTCATTTCTACCCCTTAAAACAAATAATTTATTTAATAACGTTTTGAATTAAACATCCAAATATAAAATTGATATAAGCTCATCTTTATATTTGTTAATATTTATTTAATTATTTTTGTCAGCTTGTTTCACTATCCCTTTGAGTTATAGGACTTACGCACTCATTCCAACTACTCTAATGTGTTAGGGATAAGGAAGGTTGAATTTATATGAAGTGAAACCACTTTTACGTGGAGGGAGAAAGGAAAACCATTCAGAAAAATCACCCTCACTAAACTTGACTGGAATTTGAACCCCAATATTTTCGTCAGCTTAAGAACCATTCGACCACCAAAGCTGGTCATATTCGTAAGTTTAGATTTTGGTGTAATGAAAGGTATTTGTTTTTAGGCTCCTGTTATTCTTCAGCATAAAAAGTATAATTAGCTGCTCTTAATGTTAAAAGAAGTTTAATAATAATAATAATAATATGCATATTAATCTATTCTTTAGAAATTCTAATTTAATATCAATAAAACCAAATAAATTCACAAAACAGGAACTCGTGAAATTGGTAGTTAAATAATAAAACTAAGTAATGTATAGCTTTGAAGTTTTATCTGTCTCGTCTATAATGTATTTCTAAATATAAATAATATGTGAACAACACAGATTAAACATAATTTGAGATAAAACTAACAAAAATAAAATTTGTTAGTAAAAAAATAAATAACTTATATGACGTGTCCCAATCTACCCCTCCCTCCCCCTTCCCAAACTATTATTAGATCTCGCGAGAAAGTCTGGACGGGACAGAAGTAGGGGTAGGGTTGGGGTGAGGGGAGAAGGGACCACCCACGTCGGCCGACTTGAAACTGATATTAAATGCAATGTGCCGTACTGTACTGTCTGTTTTACTGCGCATGTTCGATCATTCTCTGGCCCCATATCCCCCCTCCTATATTTATTAGCGTGACATGCGTGCAACACTGGTCCAAGAGAGTCAATTAACGGGAAGAAAGAAACATTTTTGTGTGGGGGTTCCTCATTAAGAAACATACTTTCGACGCAATAGAACGAAAAAAAGAGGGCATATACTAATTTAAGGTGGGATGTAAGGAAACTAAAGCTAAGGCCAATATTTTTGCAGTCTAGTTTTTGAAAGATTAGTTTTCATACGATACATAAAATATCTTTTCAGATTACATGGGCACCTATAAATGGATAGTGCGCATTGTTTACCTAGGCCTACTCTATTTTTGTTAATTTTATGAAAATATAGGATTGTGTAGGCCTATTTGGAATTTGGCTCCATTTGCTATTAACAACTTTGAATCATCAATATCCAAGTTAACAGAGATAACAATTATAAAATGTAGCTTTCCTCCCATTTCCTCTTCAACATTCTTTTAATTTTATTTTGTTCAATAAACTCGTGAAAAAAAGTTTATTTTCAATAGGTTCAGCTACAACAAAATTTTATTTTTGGATTAATTTTTGACTCCTTAAACTCATATAGCTAGCTGAGAATCATGTTTGGATGCTCTAAAACCCCATAACACAAGTTCAAATTCCTGAAATTCTCTTCCGAGGAGGCGGGTGGTGCCACACCCCCAGCAGATGGGACTCCAATCCGCCCCCCATTCGGAAAACTCACTTCGGTGCCCTTGTTTCAGAAAATAGATTTTGTTTAATTTAGTGCAGATAGCAACCTCCACAGTTTTTGTATATGTGTTATCTGGACATTTTGGAATCCAACGAGAGCTTTTATCTTTATTTAAAAAAATTCTCATCAAAATCTATTACATATGTTCATGACCGATATTTAAAAAATACATTTTTGTATTACTACGTTTAAAAATCAAACCAAAAGGGTCTACTGAAGCATTATTTAATTTACTTTGTCAAAAAAAAAATTTCTTTTTGCAATAAAACATCTAACTTGAAACACATAAATTACTTTCTAATGGAACGAACAGTTGCAATTAAGTAGCCTTTTGTTGGAAAGTGATGGGAATATATTTTTAGCTCACATCGTTGGGCAAGCGGACTTAATATCAGGCTCATTTAGTTTGGTTTGTCGGTAACTGTTTGGGTTAACTAAAGGTGGCTATTTCTAAATTGTTTCCTCGCTCTCTGCCTCTACACAAATGCTGACACATTTGCTTTAAGCTCTACCATTTTAATTTCTTCGCCATTACCGTGGTTGAACTGAGAAATTCCGGATTATTAATAACTACATGTTTAAAATAGGCAGGCAAATGGGCATTAAAAATATGGGATTTAAGCACCACAATAGGTACTGTAGTTAAGGGAAAAAATGAGTTCACTACTAGTTCACTAATATGTAAGGGGTTGGTAAGGTGGAGTTTAGAGGAAATGTATCTGCATTTACGTGGAGGGAGAGTGAAAAACCATCTAGTAAAAAACTTCAAGTACACTGGACTGAAATTATAATCTAAATAGCGCCTTCATAAGTAGTCCTCTATACTATGTGAATGCCATCTTAGTCCGTTCAACCGAAACGGGTCAAATGCTGTTAATCACCAAATACTTTTCTGTATTTTAATTATTGGAATGGGCTATACTTTCAGGTAGAATGATTTTTATAATTTGAAAAGCTGAGTTCTACTTTAAACAATGTCAAGAGACAGAATTTCAAATGTCCTCTTTCCAAATAAGTTAAACTCAACCACTTCAATGGTATGCCGTTTCATTCCACTAATCCAACTGTCCTCCATCCAATTCACGCTCATTGGAAGCTATTTAACAAGTATCTATTTTCAAACCTACTCCAAACAAGTATGGCACACTTTAAATTTCTAAGATATTGTACTTTCTTTTTCAAGAGAAAATCCAGATGCCGTATAAAATACAGAGAGAAGCCAGAGCAAAAATATCCACGTTGTTTTTATTTATGAAATAGGCAAAAACCAACAGAAAAGACTATTATAAGTGCTATAAAAGTAACACAGTGTACCCGTAATAATATGAAATGCATATATATCTCAACTGTCTATTTTTTACGATCAAGTTAAATAAAAGACAAATAGGAAAAATCTGGTCCCCATTAATAAATAATAATACGCAGTGCAGAAAAAAAACTTTTAAAAGAGAAATAAAACAAATAAAGGGCAGATTTCATTCTTATGAAATGAATAAATTTATCTTATTCTACCATTTAAAAATAAATTTTATTTTGCACTTAAACTAAAATAAACGAACTTTGGGAAATATTAACTAAACTTAGGCTTGCTTACTGAGATAAATATTTTAAAATAACTTAAAGACTTGCTTACCAATAAACTTTACCTAACGTAGCTCCAAATAAAGCCATATATTATTAATTGGGATTATATCCGCCATTAATTTTTCCCGAGGACTCATAATTCCTGCGCTGACCCTTTCCAAACGTTTGAATAATATTATGGTTTCATTCGTATTTGTTTCCTGAGAAACAATCAAATATTCAATTACAGTAAAATTCAAACATTAGTTTGAAATAAGAAAGTTTATTTATGAACAGTACTCCCAGAACCATAAATTTGCAAATTCTTCAAATTATTGCAAGCTAAGTTAGAAAAATAACAAAAGCCAGAAAAATTATAATATTATACATTTTCTTATAAAGTTTATTTATTGTGTATTCTGATACGATAAAATATAAATTAAATTAATTGATATTTTACAACATAATAAAATACTCCTTAGTAAATATGAACAGGAGTTAAATAGGCCTACTCAAATTAATATATTACAAATCTCAACCTGACCTATGCCACATCTGTTTAAGCTCCTTGTTGAAAAGCTTAAATTTAATTTGGAGTCCCCCTTTCTGCCTGTATGGTTTAGTCGTCATAGTTACTAGCTACGGATCCAGATGTCTCGGTTTCGATTCCCGGTACTTCCACATTTTTCTTTGAAGCACTGGATCTGGGACGTGGTCAGACTCAGCCTCGTGATAACAAATCAGGAACTAATTGAATGCAAAAGTAGCAGCTGCGGACTAGAAAACTGAAATTAATGTCTGGAGGGGTCATTGTACTGACCACATGGCACCATCTATCTGCAAAAGCTGGCATTATCTCACCAGCAGACGGTGGCCACTCGATCGGTATAGCTCAATTGTGGTCTGACGACATGGAGGGGAGTTCCACCCTAGAATGTAATATTTTATCATAATTCATCCTGGACGTCTTAACACACACAAAAAAAAGTATCGATATTAATTCACGCCTCCAAAATTTATGAAAAAATAATCGACAGAAAAAACATTAGAACGAACTTATTTCTAAAAGAAATGTAAAATTTCCGAGAAAAAGTAAATGTATATAAATATAAAACTAGCTTTCCTCAGGCAAATAAAGTAGGCTAATTGTTTTAATAGTGTCACAACAGATACTTTTAAGATTATTGGGTTTATTTTAAATGTTTTTAAATAGAGTATTGTGGGAATATTTAGCTCCAATTAGGTGGTTCTCTTAGCCACGAACCAGAGAAGATCAAACAATTCTTAAAAATATAAAATTTATTTTAGGCCTGCTAACAGCTCAAATAGTAGGCCTATCAAAAATTATAAGGCTAGTATTTTTTTTAGTTGACAAGATATTACAGGAAATGTAATGTCAATGTAAAAACCATGTTGAAATGTTAAATATGGTAAGGTCATAACCAACTGAAGGCATTTGGTCTCGTCTTGTGTGATGATATGGTGACGGAAATTTTGTGACTAATCCTGACAGGGTAAACCTAGGGGGGGGGGGGTTAGTCCTAATTTATTACGTTTCCTCCACGCAAATGCGGGTAAATTTGCTCTAAATTATACATCTTATTCCTAACCTCATTTGAGTAAATATGCGAATAGCTTGAATGGGCAGCAAAAGGTGCATCACACACATCTTAGCTCAATAGACAGACGATCTACAGACTCACCTAAGGTATTGGCCACATGGTCTAAGGCGTTACTCTTGCAGTAGACTAGACTGCTGATGTCGGATAGATCAAGGTTCCAATTTTGATCAAGTGTACAGAGGGTGGTTTTCCCCAAACGGTTTCCCACTCCTGGGTGTACGCATTTACTATTACGAAAATGAGGTAGAGATGATGAGGGCAGGATTTAAAGGAAATGTACCCAAATTCTTAAAGATGGCATGGCACTCTTAGAAATAAATAGTATCCTTACACCCAACCGGGATTTTTATTTTGTGCACTAACTTATAACCCTTTAATCAGCTGATATCGTGCCATTCATTAATAAAATATAATATTTTTTTTCCAAACTAATTCATGAAAATCAAACAATTTCAGACAATTTTATAAACACAAAAAACATTTTTAAAATTTAATTTTTTGCTTAGTGTTTTTATTTGAAATAAAGATAGTTTTAATATGTTTAAGTGATCTACTATAGCTAAAGGAAGTTAAGAGAGCTTCCTGAATAAGCGATGACGTTCAGCTCTAATGCAATATTTTATTTAAAATTTTAAATCCATTACTGTTTACAAACTATGGTCTGGCTGGCTAAGCCTGTCTTAGCTTTATATGCCCTATATTCTATCTTAGGACTAGGATGAGCACAACACACTCTTTATCTGACCGTTAATTTATCAATGTAAAATGATAAGCTTATATTTTAATCAATGATACATTTTCGTCCATGCCGGGAATCAAACCCGAGACCCTTAGCTCAGTTGGCAGAGACGCTACCGACTGAGCTAATGTGTTGGACTTTAACTTCTAAATGCTTATTCTAAATATGGTTCACACCAAAATAAATTCGAAAGATTTCAACAATGTTTCATTTTTTCTTTTAGGCCTACAACTCATTAGTTTGAGTTTTATTAATAGAAACAAATGTGTGAAAATGGGATATTAGCTTATTTTTAACAACTTTTTAAACATATTTGTGTAGCTATAAAACAAGGCTTGATGAGAAGGGCTCTGAATTTAGCCTTCCTCAAGGGTGGTTGCAGGCAAGGGGTGAAAGGGAGTATAATATCAGACAGAATAGAGGAGTAGTTCCATAAAACCACATAGACCATTGTATTACTGGTCTTGTGGCCTGACAGCGATTGATATTTTCTCGCTGACCGAGGCGACTGCCTTAAATTTAAATACTCTCCGTGTATAAGATGGCAAACGATTTCCATACCATCATTTTCCTTTAATTTTGATTCACACATCGATGTTAATTTATCTGTCTATTTTTAATTGGATCTTTGTTGACATACGTAACGACGGTCTTTAAGAAAGTAAAGTCGATCTAACTTCTATCCTCGAATCAGTACTGAGACTAGCGGGGAAACAAACAAGCTTAAGTCCAATTTTCATAAACATTGAATTTTTTTATGTCAACATTGATAAAATGTTACTATATTATTATTTTTATACTATACGTATTGGTACAGGTGACCTGGTGGTCTAGGAGTAAGGTGTCGGACTTCTGTTCTGGGGGTCCGGGGTTCAATCCTCGGTCCTGGCACAGATTTATCTGATTGTCAAACCTTTCCTTCACCTCTGACAAGACGTGTATTAATCACAACTTGTTAATGTGTGGAATGCCAGGCCTCCACCGTTGTTCGGATTCCACGTTAAACTGTAGGTCCTCCATTTCATCTAACAATCACCCTACCATTACACATTGACGTCAGTGCGTATAACCCGAACGGGTTGTAAGATGCGGTGCTAATAATAAAAATAATAATAATAATATACGTATTTATAATATCTATCAAAAATGACAGATTTAGACCACACGACCCGACGTATGAATAGGTGAAAATAGATCTAGTATCAACCCCGTAACATAGTGGTCAATGCACCTGGCTACATACCTAGGAGTCCCGGGCTCGATTCCCGACTTGATCCATATATTTTTTTTCCTTGAAAGGGGAATTATACCAACGGTTTGGTTAGTTAGGCTTATACTAGGTTTAATATCCCTCCTGGCTTCACACTTTAATAATCACCATCATCACATCGTCTCATTGCTGATACGACGTGTAGACAACCTCCACATGTACAACCTGGTCGACGTTCGGTGCCAACAGAGCGGCTAAAAGTCTTCACAAACAGGTGGTCGAACTAAGGTCCGTTCACGATAAGTTTTTACCTAGATTACAGTTCGAAAATCATATGTTTAGGTTTTGGGTTGCCAACACTTGTAAAAGATCACTGTTTTTTTATACATGTAAAGATCTTTAATTACCTGTTATATATTACATTTAAAATAACGTAAACTTAAGTTTTCTCATACTATTTCATTTTTTTAAATAATTTCTTTTTATCCAACTCGAAACAATATTTTAAACATAATTAAAAGCACTTATTCTTCGTTTTGGAACGTTATTGATTTTGTGTAATGTAGTGCACACATCCTTTTAATACAGGCATCGTATTTACTTGGAAAAGAGAGAATTGTTGTAATTTTTTTTACATACAATAAATGATTTTATGATTATTTTATCTTATTTTTAAATTTTTAACTGAATAAAATATTTTCATCAACTGCGTGTCTGCATCATTGTAAAAAAACTTGTTTACCGTCATGGTCAACCACATGGTTTAAATTCGTCAGTCGCCATTTTGAAGCTCTGTTCGTTAGAAGCTTTTGTGAAATTGGTGGGAATATTTTTTTAAAGTGGAATAAAAGGATAAATAAACTTTGTGTCCGTCCTCAAATAAATATATAAACAATATTGGCCAAAATTCTTGTGGTTAGCGATCACATTAATATATTACCATCTATTTTCGTTACATTCATCCAAAGTGATAGATGTCAGATGTTGGCGTAGTGATATATTAAGGATTACTTCTAGTAACATTTCGAGCTGTCATCCAAGTAAACATAGGTCGTGAATGGATTATATGTGTCTCTCAGTCGAAATGGCATACGCTAACAAAATGAATTACAAAACAGATATATTCTTAGCTGTCAGGTAAAGATCTGTGAATGAAAACTAGAGTGTGTCTTCCAAACTCTTGTCGATCATTTGCAAATTAAGCTCGTGTAAACATTCCTTGAGGCAAGTATTCTACTTGTCTAACCACTCGTACCGCGGGTAGCTGACCTGCCACGTTCTCAAGAAAACCTCGAGTGCACCGAGGATTGAAATAGTCCATATTATTATTATTATTATTATTATTATTATTATCTCTTCATCTTATCTCGGGCCGGGAGATTTGTCCGGACGCCTTTCAAGATATGAAAGAGTAAGAGAGAAACTCTGTAATGACGGGCTATTTGTCCAACACCTCCAGGAAGAAAACAGAGCCAATTAAATTCATTGTTTGGCGCCACCTCTTGCGCACGCAAGCTTCGAACAGGGGTGGCCACATTTGCAAATAGAGCCTCCCCCACCCCTAATGGGGGTGGTCTCTGTGTCCTTTTTATCTCTAACAAACTGAATTAGCCTATAAAGTAACAGGCCTAATATTACAAACCATAGCACCTAGTTAATTTTTTACTTTCTCACATCAAGAGAAAGTATTGTGATCGCGAAAAAAAATACGTTCTTGAGATTATGAAGAATCTTTACGTTTTATGTGAACATGAAACCAAAAAAGTTGATTTAACGATTCTGTCTGTCCCCATGTCTGTCTATAGTTTACTGAGTGATATTTTTGAGAATTCCAAATATTTCGAAAATATCTCTGAAGATTTGGTTCAAAATGTATATCTGGAAATTGTGTGGTATGACAAATAGAAATGTATAAATTGTTTGGGGTAAAACATCATTTATGGATAGTTTACTGATAACTGAATTTTCAAAAGCTTCGCATATTTTATAAATAACTCTAACAATTTTAATGCAAATGGGTTTCTTGGGATCTTGGGACTGTTTGATATGACAATTAATATTTTATTTGTTTTTGGGGAAAACAACTCAACAATAGGTAGCTAGCTGATGGCTAATTTTTTTAAACTCGATATTTTACAAATGGCTCTAACTATTTAGTCCCATATTGCTTTCTTGGTAGTGTTTGACATAACACAATTAACACTATTTAGTTGTTTTTGGGGTCAAAAATCAGTTATGTGTAATTTAATGATGACCAATTTTTCAAAAACTTGTAACACTTTAAGAGTGACTAACGATTTGGTTCCAAATTAATATCTTGCGAGTGTACGACATTACAAATAACAGTGCAGACTTGTTTTTGGGATAAAAATTCATCAATGAATAGTTTACCTATTACTAATTTTTTTTTAAACTTAAAAAAAAGTATCTTGAGAATGTTTTACCTGACAATTAACAGTGTATATTTGTTTTTGGGTGAAAACCCATTTATGGGTAGTTGAATGACTACTTTAACGATTGGGGTATCTTGGTACGGTTTAAAATGACTAATAACACTGTTTACTTGGTTTCAGGTAAGAATTCGATAAAGAGCAATTTTTTGTAGAGTGGTTTTTAATTTTAAAAATTCCAATTACTTATAAAATGGCTATAATGATTTTGCTCAGATTTATAGGTTTATATACAGTATTTATGGAGTGTTTGACATGAAAATGACAAACTAAGCTGTATAGGCCTACTTGTTTTGGGGGGTACGTTCTGTTTTGGGTTGCTTACTGATGATCGTTTTTTAAATTTGAATATTTAAAAAATGGCTTAAGTGGTTTGGTTCAAAATTGGAACCGGGGATCTATTTTACATTATCAATAATAGTTTCTTTATTTATCTAAAATAAACTAATTTAAGCGTAATTTATTTATGACAATATATAGAGTTTTTTTTTTAAATTAACCGGGAAAATTGAATTAAAAATGAAAATCTGGGGTTAGTTTTACATGATAAATAAGAATAACCTTTTTTTTTACATATACCAAATAATTTCAGGTAATTTATAAATAATTTAATTTTGAAAATTTAAGTTTTGTTTAATATATTAAAACAATTTGGTTTAAAGTTTATATTTACAGAGTGATTATTGTGATCAACAAAATAATATGGGTTGTTTTTATGAAGAAACCATAGTACTTAGGGTAGATTGCTCAAAACCTATTTTTGAAGCCATAATACACATTATGAAAAGGTATGTTTGGTTGTGTCGTACCATTAATTTTTGGCATACATCACGCCTTACTAGCCATCTGGGTTATCCGAATATCTACACTATCAAGTAGGATTGATAAAGTTAGCATTTCAGATGGGATGCACCCACATTTACGTGAGTGTAAAGTGAGAAACCATTCGGAAAAATAAATCTCAGTAGTCTACAACCGGGTGGGGGTAGAAACCCACCCTTGCCATCACCTGAGAGTCAGACCTTATGAGAATTGATGACTTAGTTAGCATTTCCACAGAGCCGGGTGATATCCATACTCTAAAGTAAATATTTTCGTCAGTGTCATCCGGATACATTTCAATGTGCACGTGAACTAAATATAAAACTCATTTCGTCTGGTTTGCCTGTGACTATGAGATCAGGGTTGTAATATTAACCGGGTGTATCCAGGGTGGTTTTTGTTAAATGGTTTTACACTATTCCAGCAATCAAATGAGGACACATTTCTTATAAATTCTACCTTCCTGATCCCTATCAATCACATGTCATGTATTTCCGTAACTAAATATGTACAGCACAAACAGGTAGTAAGAAGCGTCAAAAAAAAATATAGCACTACTCTTGATCGAACCGAGATCCCCTATACTTATAACCGACCACCCGTACCAGTTACCAATTGGGTTTCTATAAACTATAAATGAGGTTAGAAGATACTAAATATTTAAATCCATGTACCAGCACTATAAATCAACTAATTCTTAACCGCATTGGTGACCATGTGGCCTCTGTGTCGAGCTTCTCTAGTCTGTTTTCCCGTAGACGAGAGAGAGTTGGGATTGAAATCCTAGCCGGGAGTACTTCAATTGATTTTTACTCAGTTACTTTCAATTTTTATTCCACAAAAATGTGGTTATATTTCCACTATATTCTACCTCCCTCACCAAGACTCCATTAGGCTAATGTGATTAAAATCGTATAGCCTGGACGGGTAGTAAGAAGGGGCGCTAAATAAAAACAAAACAACCTCGGTCGCATGCTGGCCATGGGCTATGAGCTGTTCACCCCTGTCCTAAACCAACGGTGAATGAAATTACACATTTGTTTATAAACAGAGCTGCAAGGTAGTAATTTGGGGTACTTCTCGTTCGTACGGGTATGTGTTATGTAAAATGATCACGTGATATAGTTATATTCAAACGTGTGTTTATGAGTTATTTTTGAGTATTGTTTCAATCACACATAGTGGTTCACTCAGGTGGTAATTTCATTTACGTTGGAATTGATGTAATTTATTTTCTTTGAGTGTTTATACAGTTCATTGCAGAGCTAGAAGATATTTACTGTAGTTGCTTTGATCTCAGAGATTTCCAACGTAACTTTATTGGTAAAATCTTATAATTTAATCTACCAATATGAGTGTGTCTTTCTACACCCTCAAGAAGTCATTAGATGACCTATAAATCTGAAACTTTACACACTTAAAGTATAGATAACGGTAAAGAACTTAACGTAGCCAAATTTTAATTATCTATTGTTTAGGGTTGTACGAATAGGCATTTTTAATTTAAAGTCGAGCTTGAATGATAACGAATTTTATTTTAGTTTGAGTTGTATCCAATATTTGGCTAAGAAATATATTAAGTGAAATTTTTCTTACAGATCCATTCATAAGCTATAAATAGGTACACATATATATTTTTTAATCAAATTTTTTCTTTGTGGAAATAATTACAATCACAAAAATTATAATTTTAAATACATTTTGTATAATGAAATATACAATTTTTTTTAACTAGACAAAAGGCAAATATTTAGGGACTCTAATTTGCTATGAAATTATATCTTAAAATTAAATAAAATTTACTAAAGCATAAATTTTCTAGACAAAGATCGAAATTCCAAGTACTCACATTTTTTGAATTTTGTAAAAATCGAGCAGCTACTAAAACTCGATTAGAACTCAAATTTTCGAGTACTTGCACACCCCTACTACTACTATAATTATATAATAAAAAAATACTTAGCTATTTTGGATGAGTGTTAAGACTTGAACTACGCATATTATGCGTAGACTACAGGTTTTATTTTTTATAAGGGGGTCATAGTTAAATCCTCCGGTATAGCTAGAAATTTCACCAAATAAACAACTATTATAAATTAATTACTAGACAAAATGTTATTAAAAATGGATATGACGTCTAATATTTTTCATTGTTAATTTAGATTTTTTTTAAATCTGAAAATACATTGGGTAGCCTCTATAGCTATTTTCCTTTAATAAAAATTAATTGAATTTTAGGAGCACTAGTCACCCACATATTAGTGATTGCTATATTCTATAAGTTTATATTTGTCTCTCATCTGTCTTTTTCAGATACTTAAACAAATAGAGTAAGGATGAGGTAAATATAATCCACGCGGAAAGAATGTAGGAAAAATAACCTCTCTACAACCAGTCCGCGTATTCGAGTCGTAGTCGCCAATTCATTTGCAAGCCAGATGCGCTCTTGGGCTTGTTAATGGCCACCACTGTGGGTTTTTAAATAATATTTTTATCCCCGCAACTTATTAGTTCAGCTCAAGGCCGTAGCCATGGTCAGGGGTTCAAATCCCCTGTGAAATTTTATGAACAAAATATATATGACTTTATTTATGGTTCAAACAATATCAAAATTAAGGTACAAATACAAATTAGGGGGCTGTCTCAACATAAAAAGCAATTCAGAGAGTTTCTAGAGGAGTTAAATATTTAGAAATTTTCCTAGCCTTCGACATTTTTGGAGTTATTTTACCATAAAAACACTTCACAGAGCTTCAAAAAGTGTTTAATATCTATACATTTTCCAGGCCTTGGGCAGCTAGGGGATTATTCTACTATGAAAAAAATTCAGAGAGCTTCTGGAACTGTTTATCATTAAGAATTTTTTTCTAGCTTCCGGCAATTGGGGGATGGGCCCACCAACCCCCCCCCCCCCCCC
>CABFVX010005621.1:0-48874 GCA_902151425.1 Timema shepardi | reverse complement strand
TTTATATACTCTGTTCAAGTTTATTCTCACTATCAATAAAACTACAAATTGTTACCATTGACATATATTCTTCTTAATCCAGGTTTTCTGTTTCTGCCACCCCCTTTTTTGGTTAAGAACATCAATATAATTGAGGTATGAGTTCGCGGAGAAAATAAGTAAACTGGTTTGTTTACTTTTGTTTATATTTCTCACAGCCCTCTGCAATTGCTTTTTTTTTATTATTGTTTGTTGTGCGCCAGCCTTATTCTTCGGGGAAGAGTAAGGGCGGTGGTACACCACGATGCTCATTATTTAATATGTTTCTGTAACAAAGTATATTATCTATTTATGCTTTTTAGTGAGATATAATGCTCTTTTTTTTAAACATATGTATGTAACAATGTATACCAGTTTGTTTATCTTATGTTAATATCGTGCTTTGGTAAATAGTGTGTTTTTAATGGATTGCGTTTGTTTGTGCACTCAGTTTGTGGATAAGGTAGTAATTTGTCTACAATATTTAATTTATCATAAGATATTAACTATTGCCATAGCTAAACTACAGCAACTACTAAAAAATGGGCAGCCGGATGTTGAATGTTCTAATCTGGTGTGGTTTTAGTGCTGCTTAACTATGCGAAGAACGGGTCAAACTGCTGGTGTTAAATATTATGTTAAAGACTAAGTTTAGAAAGTTCACATTAAATATTCAAGTTAAATATGATAAATTTACTACCCGCATCGCTGTGCACGTAGAGTAAGCTTAGTGATCATATTGTTTACGATAGGTTGAAATTAACTGTTTATCCATACATAAAATAAATATATATATATAATATATTATACATACATTATATATATAATATATAATATATATAAATATAGACTGACTAGAATTTATATTATGTTTAGTGCAGTAAGCATGTAGAAAGAAACGTTTCAAAATATAATTTACTAAAGATCCCCATCGGTGGACACACGAACTAGGGGTAAAAATTATTTAGTCTTATTTTATGGTAGTGGCGGTAATTTCGAGGTTCAAATCCTGGCACTTATGTTGATTTTTTCAAAATATGATTTATTTATTTCTTTTTCCAGCTTACTCCTCACGCTAATGTTGGTACACTTATTTTAAAACTACCCTTATCATCCATATCCTATATATTAGGCCATTAATAACATGCTGTTAAAATAATAATAGTAATAACAACAAAAATAATAATAAGATTAATGGACTTTTGTAACCCATCGGTCTATAGGGGAATGTGACAAACTCCAAGACTAACATTCGGTAAACTAAAAGATTTGTTGTCTGCTGTCTGAGAAGAATCTTCGCGTTTGAGACACACATCATCTCCATGTGTCTGTCACACGATTGTGTCGAGTTATGAGAGAAGGTTTGACAGCTACTTCTTTTAAAACAGCTGAGCTACACTTTGGTCATTTTTCAATGGCTGGCCCTGATGACAACTCCGCCATGTTGTCATCACGTTTGAACAGATTTTTTTTAATGTCTATTATTTTTCATCAAATGACACATCTCACAGACAAGGTTGTTTTGTTTTTCTACGTCTTCTAAAAAGTGATGCCAACTTAAGCCACGATGAACATCCTTGTAACCCGCTTCGGTGGCCACGTGGTCTAACGCGCCCCTCTTGCAATAGACTAGACTGACGATGACGGGGAGATCGAGGCTCGAATCTCGGTCAGATGTGATGAGGGTGGTTTTCAAAATCATTTTCCACTCTATCTACACGCAAATGTGGGTACACTTCCTATATATAACCTCCCTAATCCATAAAGTAATTAATATAATTAGTACTTAAACGTATAACCCAGATAGGTAAGAAGACGCGGCGCTAAAAAAAATCTTTGAAACTCGACTTGGTGTTCGAATAGTCTTAAGACGTCCTTATCGCAACATACTGGTGTTTCAGCGAGATGAATAAGGACTAGAAATTGTATAAAATCGGACCATTTTGTTAAGCACGTTGCCTACCTGTGACGTATCGGCAGCTCAAGATAGGATTTACCATGTTAACGAAGTTACTGTGCGTTTTATTCAGCGAGTTTTAAAGATATAGCATTAAAACAAAAACCACAAAGTCTACCAATAATTCTAAAAAAATAGTCCTGTAGTTTCATAAAATTATTATTTTTATTTTGAAGTAGATTTTATATAAAAAATATTATTTAATAAATAATCTACAACTTAGACAATTTAGTTTGGTCACGAAAATGTTATGTAGGAATCTTTCTGCCAGAATGTATATTAATAAAGCTCGCGGTATCGTATGTCTATTTATAATAGGAAACCAGAAAAAAAGGTAATTTTGAAAATCAAATCAACATTTTCAAAACACAAATAATATAGTGCGTGTGTAAACTTGTCAGAGAAATAGGGGAATTGTCCGGTAAATAAACAAGTAGCCTCGTAGAATGAACGGCTCATTTTCTTCCCTCTCATTTTATTCCGTACATTGGTTAAGATGCAACCCGCTTCGAAAAATAGCCTCGTAATCTCCAAGTAGGCAACGTAGTAAATTTAAACACGTCATATCTTTGAGATGTTGCGATAAAGTGAATCATATAAAAGAACAACGGACTATATTACATTTTTCAAATTCAATAACAAACACACGGCAAGGATCAACAAACAACAGAATCTATAGAAGCATATAAAGCAAAACTCACTTATCATCGTACTCCCCTAACTCCTGGGCCTGGAAAGTAAACATTTTGCGTTGAGGTTTCTTTTACGCCCCAGGTAAGAATTAAAACTGGATTTTTGAGAAATTCGAGCTATAAGGGGTAATAGTTTTAAAAATTCACTGATGTATCTTTTGAACTAGCGAACATAGAAACTTGAAATTTTAAATGAAGGCGCCTTTCTATAAATGTGTGAGACATTTTGATGGTTTTTCACATTTCATCCCCAAGGCTGTTGAGAGGGGCATAAAGAGATGGGAGATCTTATGTCTTCATATCAATTAAGATCACGAGATATCAGATAAAGAAGCCACCTTCGACTAAGTAAGGCTTTACTCCGCCAACTTTACATTATTATTATTATTATTATTAGCACCGCGTCTTACTACCCGTTCGGGTTGTACGCACTTACGTTAATGTGTAATGGTAGGGTGATTATGAAATGAAATGGAGGACCTACAATTTAACGTGGAATCTGAACCACGGTGGAGGCCTGGAATTCCCCACATTCACAAGATGTCTTGTCAGAGGTGAAGGAAGGGTTTGGTAATCAGATAAATCTGTTTCGGGACCGAGGATTGAACCCTGGCCACCAGCTCAGAAGTCTGACACCTTACCCCTAGACCGCCAGGTCACCCGCCAACCTTACAACAATAACTGTGCGAATGCGCATACTATTATGGATTGACCCGCCTCGGTTGGCGTAGTTGGTTAACGCGCTTGTCGTGTTGAGCTCGACTGCTGAGGACGGGGAGATCGAGGTTCGAATCTCGTTCGGGTGAACTGAGAGTGGTTTTTCTTAAATGGTTTTCCACTCTCCCCCCACGCAAATTCTGTTTCACTTCCTCTAATTCAACCTTCCCAATTCCTAATCCATTAGAGTAATTAGTACTAAAAAGCGTATAACCCGACCGGGTAGTAAGATGTGGTGCTAATTATTATTATTATTATTATTATGGATTGAATATAAACGCTATTATATTTGATAATGGTTATAGCCTCATATGAAAATCACACATATTACCCATGTAGCTTACGATTTCCACACGTCCATCATATACTCTACCTTAAAATATGGATGAAGAATGACCCTGGAAAGCTCAGTGGTTAGAGCATTGGCGTACTAAGCCAAAGGCCGTTGGTTCGATTCCCATATCCAGGTGTCATTTTAAAATGTAAATAATATTATATTTAGATGCGGATATAATCTTAATTATCGTATTTAATCCATTATTGGTTAACACGAGTTTAAAATCTATACTTATGAGTTGTACGAGACAAAAATAATTGCTAGAGTATTGGTTAATGAAATATTAAACGATTTAAAAGTAAGTACTTTGATCTTAATGAAAAAATGAATGTTGCTTACCAAAGTTCTTGAACATTATAATCCGGGCCGAAGGTCAAAATGCTTCAGTGAGACAAATGAAGGCGAGAATTTGTATACAATCCGGAGGATCTGTTAATTAATTTAAACATTTTAATACACATTTAAAAGATAATTACTAAACTTAAAATGTAAGGCTTTTAATTCTATGAGGACATGTTGATTACCTTTAGCATCGATCTTGGCCTAAATTATAGTTTGAAATAACTCCCTTTTTAAATAACGCGTTATTTATTATCGCCCACAACGCGTCTCGTAGCTCATAGTAGAAGGTCGCTTTAAAAATGCTCCTTGTTGACCGATCAAAGCGGTTCACTTGTTAAAGCACTAACAATGCGTTGCACTGTAGGAGTTGAATGTAAGATGGGAATAAAAAAATATCTTGTGTTAATTAAACTATGGCAACTACTAACTTTACCAAATAAATAACTCTCATGTATAGCTACACGGTCCGTGTGGAGGAAATCCCTATGGTACATCCATTGAATGGAAATATGAACATGTTCTATAATGAGACGGCTTCATGTATTGCTCTAATGAATGAGCTGTGTAATTAGGCCGCTACTTCACTTTCAGCGTGTTGTGACGTCACTTTTCTCTGATCTTACTTCACTCGTGGGAACAAACAGCTTCCATTCAAAATCGTGTAGAGAATGAATGCTGAAAACTCAAGTTAATATGGTAAGAAAGCTTTTGAAAAAAAAAATTAGATATCTAACTCTACTTTCAAACAACATGTATGATTATCACGTATCAATTTTAGGCTATCATCAATAATGGCGCAAACTTTATTATGCCAAGATAGTTTAGAATGGTGAGTTTAATTCTCGATTTTTTTCCTAAGCTTTCTTAGGAAGTGAAAAGTTTTTTTGTCTATTGTTTACAGAGATAGAATTTTAGTACTAACAAAAAAAAAGGAAAGTAGCCAAATGTGCGTTGTTAACAGACGAGATTTTGTTCACACGCTTTAATTATCAAACACGGAAACAATTAATTTACTATGAGCCTACCTTTTCGAATGGTGACAAAGTACCTGGAGTGATAAGATGATAGCTGTTGTGCCCTAATCTTGTTTCTTAAGCACTTAATAATTATTTTACATGAGAGAGTTCCATGGCTGTGTACCCCGAGACTAAAAGACGCTTGAACACAGTTTTTCTGTTATACTAAGAAAAAGCGCGGGATAGGAGAGTCCAGAGAAATTAAGAGAGAAGGGTCAATGCAGTGCTGATACCTAGTGCTAATATATGAATATAACTAATTCCAAAATAATAGAGCACAGCTGGCTCGGTAGGTATATTCATACTAAATATACCGCCCCCCTTGAACTACTAGTTCAATGAATGAGTAGAAAAAAAGATACAACAATCACGCAAGAAGCAAAAATTCAAGATACACCAATTAAAGAGACCAAAAAAAAAAGCTAAAAACAAAGATATAACAAAAAACACACGATATAATCACCCTAGTTGAGTGGGAGAGGAAACACTTTGACGACAGGTCTAGACAGTGTTCCCTTTTGGGTGCACAGATGTTCAACTCGTACAATGCCATATTTTCCAGGTGAGGTCGAAGTTACGCGTCCAAGACGCCAAGACAGAGGTGGTGTGTTGGGTTCGTTCATGAATGAGGACGAAATTTCCTGCTTGTATATTTGTTTCCTGCGTTGTCCATTTTGAACGTTGCTGAAGAATGTGTAAATACTGCTTATGCCATCTTTTCCAGAAGTTTTGAGAAAGTGATGTGACTAAACTCCATCTTTTCAATTGGTTGCATGGTATGTCAGATACATCGATTTCAGATTCGGTAATGAAAGGAAAACTGATCAAAAAGTGTCCCGGAGCTAGAGCATCTAGTTCGCATGGGTCAGTAGATAGAGGAACTAGTAGTCTAGAGTTCAACATAGCTTCCACTTTAGTCGTCAACGTTATGAATTCTTCTAAGGTCAATATATGATCTCCAATTACTCTTGAGAGATGGTATTTTGAGCTTTTGATCGCAGATTACCAAAGTCGTCCTTGATGGGGTGCGGCTGGAGGCTGGAAGTGAAACTTGATGGAATGTTGTGATGCAAACTGTTGAAGTTGTTGGATGTGGTCTTGAACTAGATATAATGGTTTTCTTCAACTGGTGAAAGGCACCTATGAAGTTTGTCCCACAATCCGAATATAGGTCTGAACAGAGCCCTCTTCTTGAGACAAAGCAGTTGAAGGCAGCGATGAATGCATCCGAGGTAAGGTCTGTGACGACCTCGAAGTGAACTGCTTTAGTTGAGAAGCAGACAAACAAGCAGAGATAGTCTTTAATAGACTGGAGGCGTCTGAGAGTGTGTAACTTCACTAAGAATGGACCTCCATAATCCATTCTAGATTTGAGAAATGGACGTGAGGGAAAAACTAGAGGTTCAGGTATATCGCCAATCATGGGAGTTATGAGCTTTGGTTCGTTGCGAAAGCAACGAATACATTTGAAAAATCGAAGTTTAATTGTGCTGTGAACAGAGAGGATCCAGAATTGTTGTGACAAAATAGACTGCAAAAGTTGAGGTCCAGCATGGAGATGCTTGAAATGATGGTGATCAATGATCAAGTTGACAATATGATGTGATTTTGGTAACACGATAGGGTGTTTAGCTTCGTGAGCCAGATTTGAGTGACTGAGTCGTCCACCTACTCTCAGTATTCCTTGGCTATCCAGGAACGGGGATAAGCGTTGAAGTTTGGTGCTGCATGGTTTATTAGCCTTAATGAGTTCTATGTCGGTGGTGAAAGTTCCAGCTTGGATAACTTGACAGATGCGTTGAATGGCTTCATTGAGCTCTTGAGGGTTGAGGGCTCCTGTTTGGCGATCTTTTGATCTGCAGTGTTTAAGGAAGCGACGTACAAAATTCATTATTTTGACGAGTCTCGTCCACGACGAGTATTTGAGCATTAATGTTTAAATCGAATCAGTAGAAGGATTAGCAATGAGAACATTTAATGGTGAGGGTTTGACGTCGGGCAATACCACCTCGGCCACAGGAGTGAAACAAGAAAGAGGCCACTGTTGAGGTGGAAAAGAGAGCGATGGAGGACCATTCCACCAGAGGGGATGATCGTTGATATCTGTAGGGGATAAATCCCGAGAGTCACAGTCCGCTGGGCTGTGGGGAGAAGCGATATGCATCCAAGTGTGAGGAGGACGCCATTCTAGGATTTGTGCGATACGTTTGGCCACATACACTTTGAGCCGATATGGTGGTGTATGTATCCACGAGAGGACAATCATAGAATCTGACCAAGCAGTTCTTGAGTCAATTTTTCAATGTTGTGATAAAAGGTCAGTGCAATAGTACATAAGTTTGGAAAGTAAGTGAGTGGCGCAGAGTTCCAAGCGAGGTATGGAAATTCTTTTAAGGGTAGATACACATGATTTGGCGATGAGAAGACCAACTGTCACTTTTTTGTTGGGGTCAAAACATCTGAGGTAGAGGCAACATCCATGCCCTACCTCACTGGCATCACAGAATCCATGGAGTTGAATGTTGGTAGCAGAAGCGAGATAGAAATAGCGTGGTATGCTAATGGCTTCTAACACGGGAATATTATTCCAAAATCTTTCCCAGTTTTTGGCTATGTCAGCAGGCAAGGGTTTATCCCACTGTAGGCCTAATGTCCATAACAGCTGGATGAAAAAAATCACCCGGAACGCGACAGGAGTCAACCCACTGCAAGAGCCATAGATTTGAGCCACAATTGAAAGAACAATACACTTTATAGGCTTGTGAGCATCTCCTGTCACTTGCATGCGAAAGGAGAAGTTGTCCGAGTCAGATGTCCACTGGAGCCCGAGAATTCTGAACAATGGTTGTTCTGGTGTCCGAAATTAGAGAGGGGTTTCTCTATGGTCCTGTGGCACTGAATCAAGAAGTTGAGACGTATTATTTGACCATTTTCGTAATTCAAAACCTCCAAATTTTAACAGCTTGGTAAGTTCATCTTGGAGAAGTAGCGCATCTTCTATGGTGTCTTCCCCACAAACTGCATCATCTAAACAAATTTGTGTTTGCAAGACTTTGGATGCACGTGCGTAGTTGTGTCCCTAAGTTGGTAGACAGTAAGAGGTACTGCGGGAATGTCACGCCAGTAAATCAATTGGTACGTTTGATCATCAGGGTGTATCAAGATCTGTCGGTACATTTGTCTAATATCGCATGAGAAGACTATGGGGTGGCGACGGAAGTGAGTGATCACATCACAAATATCATTTTGAAGTTTAGGCCCAGGTAATAAAACCTGATTTAATGAAACTGAGTTGGAGGTGCGGGCGTTGGCATCGAAAAGGACCCGTAGCTTAGTTGTGGACGAGGTTGATTTCATGATTCCATGGTGGGGCAAGAAGTAGTATGGTGAGTTAATATCTGGAGGCGGTTTTCATTCAGTCATGTGACCAGCTGTAAGATAATTCTCCATGAAGTCTACATACATTTGTCTGAATTGGGGTTGAGTAGCAAATCATCGCTTTAAAACATTAGATCTATTTCTTGCATTGTTTGAAGATTCCGAGAGAGGAGGGTGAGATTCCTTTAATGGGAGTTGTACTACATATCGACCGGTATCATCTCGAGTGTGCGTAGAGTGTTGCCGGCCTGACTAATAATACTATTTACATCCATTCAATAAAATAGAAGGATGGAAGGAACAACGTATAACATTATTTTAAATAATTTAAATAAGGAATTTTGACTTAAGGAAGAACATTTACCTTTTATTAAACATATTAATTATCCTTCTAAGAAGTTTGTTGACTCTTCATTTATTTGTCGGCCATGACTTATTTCAACGCATGCGCAGATCTGTCAAACAAGTGGGTGTCGGGTCTCGTGATGGTAAAAGAAGAAAAAGAAGAAACAAGGCAAGATGTAAATAATTCCAAACTAGCGCACTTATCAATTCTGATAGATAGAAATAAACATTTAATTCTTTAAGAAAACATTGTTCACATTCATTGGCATACAGTTAAATATTTATATTAAACCTGCATTGTATTTGATTTCTATCCCTAGTCCATACCAAACATTTTAGATTTCGTTTTAATACATTAGTTTTCTTTTTGGACTTGGAATTAAAGAATAGAACATTTTAAATTTGATTTTGGAAGACTTTCTTTAGGAGACGGGATATTCTTCCTCGGTGTTGGTCTAACATGGAGCCAAAACTGTGGAAATCTTAATTTAATTTATTTTTTAAAGTGAATTAATGGAAAGCTAAGTGTTTGTGCAAGAGCTAGACTGTTTATTTTTTTAAGAATTGTGGACGAGTTAACATTAATAAAGTGAAACAAATTTCTGAAGCTGGTGTTGTTTCAGCATGGACTAATTCATTGGTGAGGTCAAGCCAACTCAACTTTAAATTCGCATTTTTTTTTTCTTTTGTCAAAAATCTGAATTCATGTAAGAACTTTCGGAAAGATTATCTAATGCAGAGAATTAATTAACATTTTATTTTATGTCTAAATATTGATTTTTTTTTCTCTTCCTTTTTGTTTCAACAATACTATTTTATTTTGTCAAATTAGAATTATAACTATCCGGAATTCCATAGGTAGGATTGGGATGTGAAAAAAAGGAAACAATAATAAACCCACAAAAGTTTCAATAATTGTTATTTTATACATTTACTTTTTTATTGTAGTCTAAATTACTACATTTTTATTTAAATTGCTCATGTTTTATTTTAAGTATTCCCCAGTGGTCTCGAGTATTGAGAGTCGTCGTGCCACTGTCTGAATTAGCTTAGGTAAATGTTTTTTCTTTTTGATTGTTTTTCTCCTAGATCATAGGAGTGGCGCCCAACAAAATAGCACACATTTTATACATCTTGACGTTAACTGTAATGTAAACAAGATTCGGAAGACACTGATACTAGACACAGAAAATTATATAATCAAAATACACATGTTCGGTTATTTTTTCACCACAGTATTAAGAGTTCAAAAGTATGGGAGGTAACTAGACGTAATCACATTATAATATATATTGTATATATTTATAAAAAGTATTATTTATTCTAGACCAACGTCTTTTTTACCATCCAAGCTATCTTATGACAAAAATTAATCACGTTACTTGAACAAGTTGTAGAGATATTCCGACAAACTCTTTTTTTCCCATTTGCCTCAATATACTGGATCGGTCAGTCAAGCCAGCATCGTAGCAAACGACGCTTGATGACCGTACTTTATCTATACAGAGCTTTATGATGATATGCATGCAATCCCGCCAAACGGCTGTCTGGTGTACTAAACTTGATGCTGTGTGAGAAGCACACCATCATGGCCGCCGCAAACATTAAGGACTCCACACACCAAGACGAACGTGAACGCGATCCATTGGCGGATTTGTGAGCACACGTCAGTGCAAATTACTCGTGTGATCAAATAACGAGTTGCGTGGTTCTGGTCGAGGTCTTTATAGTAATGGATGTGTGTGTGCGTGTAATTTGCTCTATGGAAGCACCACATAGCTTTTTCTATATTGAACTTTAGTAAAGGTTATGTATCTTTCCCCTCATTCCAAACATAGGGCCTATTTCGTCCCACTTCCTGTTCGTAAATCTGCTGTTCTTATAGTAATTCAATTTCTTACTGTACAGTATGTCATTCTCCATAAGAGCTTCTATGAGCCACTTCGTGGTTTCTGGAGCCATACCGATTAGAAAGATACAAAACAAAAACAAGAAAAGCTCGGAAACCCAACACGTTGCCTCAAACTGCACCAACATGGTTGCTGCCCGCTAATAGAGTAGACTGGGCGAACAACCCGACATGAGCGATCCGCGCATCTGACCGCGCAGCCCCGCTCGCCGGCGTGTGCCATTGCATTTACCTCAATGTGTTGGTTATTTCGCATTCGCGTTCGCATTCACCTGGGTGTGTGGAGTACTTAATTTTGTACCCGGGCGAACTATTGGCGAACTTGGATTTTGGCGCCTCTTCCTTTATAACATCTTGTGATCTTGAAAGGATGAATAGGCTACATATGTCTATGTCAATTTTTAAAAATTGTTATTGATTATTGAATCTTTTGTAAGTTATATATAACATTATTTTTTATACTAATCAGTGACCCTAATTAACATTGAAAATATGAAATTTGAAATTATGTAAAGATTTTAGGACTTCTTGCGTCTATGTTTTTTTATTAATTCTTTACCTAGCCATTTTTTAGAGAAGGAAAACAAGTTTCTATGATTTAAGTTTAAGGATCTAAAAATGATTTGCAAAATATATCTGGTTTTACCCTTTGTTTGCCATGACCGTTGTGTGAGTTTCGCTTGCATTTTTATTTATTGTAATATTTCATACCTTAACATTTTATACAATGTTGAGGAGAAAAATAGTTCAACATGTTCTTAGTTGTCAATCACAAAGGTACGTTATCTGGCGTATGAAGGTTTAATGACTCAATTATTACGGTAGTTTAAAAATGTATTAATACAGTATATTGTGACTTTCATCAAAAGCATAAAACAACCATAGAAATAAAATAATAATGAATATAATACGTGTTACTTCTGTGTTAGCAAAACAAATTACATATACCACAATTTTGAATGTATGAAAGAAAGTGTATTATGCTATGCCGACCGAACGGCGGTCACCGTTAGTGATGATAGTACCAACATTTGCGGATAGAGGGTATCATGTGGTCAGCATTACTTGCATTCTGACCATTAATCTCAGTGTTCTAGACTGAATATGCTATCTCTTTATTAAAGTGGCTCCTCATTTGACCTCACGGGGCTGAGTTGACCCCGTGCCAGACTCACTGCCTTACAGGTAGATTCTGGAAGTGCCGTAGATTGAACCCAATACCTATGGATCTGTAGCGTGTTAATTATATGTAATTAAATACCCCACTTTGAAATGCAATGGTTATTAAATTGTCTTTTTACCTCAGCTTCATCGATGTTAAAGAAGTAGTCGCACCAAAGTACATTTCTTCTGCAATTTCGTTTTCAAAGGCTAACATTTTCATAAATGAAGGACTATCCTGTATCATGGAGGATTTCAAATAAGGTTTAGTAAGTTTTAACTTGATAAAACTTCGCTCTCCACTGGCTAGAGTGATAGGTATGGTCATTAGGATGCGAAGGGCTATTCAAATGATTGGAAACAACCCATGCGTTTTGGTTTGGTTAGCAAAATTATGTTGTAGCACTTCCAGGGATGGGATTGATGCTGTATCCACAATTTTGGGCTGAATATGTCTTAGTTCCTCTAACAACTGATGCTCATAAATGTCCTATTCAGACTTTAAGATTGTATATTTGCACAGAATAAGCTCAAACTCTGAGCAGAAATCGAGCAGTTGATATTTTTCTGGCAATTATATTATATTGTTGAGAAATCTCCATGTTTCGTTGGGAAATGAGATGTCGTATTCCGCAGTGATCAGTTCAAGGAACTAGAAGGTAGGAACGTTTGATTATCTGCAACTCTAAATCCTTGATAGGAACCTCGAAGCTTAGAGTTGGAAGATAAACTCGTACTAAGTATTATGATAACTGAACTATTTATTGCTTCTAAAGTACAAGTTGTTTCAACAAAGAATCCAGAATAAAACAACAACGTTCAGAACCTTTCTGCTACCCGCCAGAGAGTTACCAGCCCGAGAGCTATCAGTGAGAGAGAGAGGGCTCAATTTACAGGGTCCATATATCCCTCTTGTTTGTTTCTTTAATTTCCATTCCACGCAGTACAAGTGGTGTAACCGTGGACTTTTTGAACATCAGGGGACAACATGTGATCCTGATAGTTTCCAATGTTTACTCTTAATGGACCTATCTGCTCACTTTGATCAGGGGCTGTGTCTCCAATCACATAGCCCCAAAAATAGCTATAGTCTAGAGTAACTTAACTTTGTTACTACCTATACCCAATGATATCTTAGTCACACCGTCTTGTATTACGTTTATATATTATTAAAGACACCCTTAATAATTTTATTTGTTATCAATTACCTGGTGGCTTGACTTATTCTCTTAGTACACCTTAAGGTGCGCTTTATACGACAGAGAGCTGAATAAAATCCCCCCCCCCCCTTTTTTTTAGGGGAACTATCAAGTTATCAATAAGTGGGTGAAAAACATTGTCTTTGAAATTGTCTTATACATTTTGAGGATTTTCATCAACAGCTTCATAATCAAACGTTCGTTTTTTTCTTTCTCAGCTGACCGGGTGCTTTAGATCTAGTTTCATTCACCATGTCAAGGGCTATTTTTTTCACTGTAACAATTATAGAAATAAAACATGCAATTTAATATTCCCTTAGAAAAAGTGATGCAATTATTCAAAAGTCAGTTGCATTCATGTAGATAAATCGTTTTTATTGCTTCATCGTGCTCAATATATTTAATTGAAAAATCAGATCATATCAGATGGCAAGAGTCAAAACGAGTCGAATATTCCAAGTAAATAGAAAGTTACTTGGCTTCTGATGGCAATATTGGATCACTGTTGTTTTATTCTACATTCACAACAGATTCAAGCGTCTCGGAAAATTGGTAGCTTACAGTTTTAAGGCTGTTAACTCTACATTCTATCGTGTTTATCAGACCCTTTTTCAAAGGAAAAATTTGAACGTGCTCACTAAAAATTTACCAACGCTTTGTAGGTGCTGCAAAAAGTTGTATGGATTTTAAAGTTACTCAAAGGGCGAAACATATTCCACGGATGATTTTGATGCATATCAACAACAAAATTTAGGATACTGCCCCCACATGTAACACTCACAAAACGCACAGTTTTTACACAACGCCACATTACATGAGTTGCGCGGCTTTGTGTTTGAGGTTGGGACCAATTGTATACGGCATAGTAGTCCTAACAATGAAACAAATCGCCCTGAAACGCTAAGGAAAGTTAGTACAATATCAAATATGTATGGACAATCCATTCGTTTAAAAAAAAGTTTTACATACATTTTTTTAAGACATCAGTGGTACGACGCCCCCTCAAGCTTGGCACCCCGGGTAGTTGCCCACTTCGCACGCCCCTTGCGGCGGTCCTGCACACCATTTATAGCCCCCTATCAGACAGTGTAAAAAGCAACTGTATTTTCCGACGCCACCTTTGCTCAGTGTTTGAACGAAGTATTCCCTGCCATCTATAAGTCAATGTGAGAAGTACATAATTTATGACACAACCTTTGTTCTATTGGTCATGGTATGTACTGAGTCCGCTCAGCTTTCTATAAGTCAATGTGAGAAGTACTTAATTTCTGACAATAATTTATCTCTATTGATACAGCTTCAATAATAATAAAAAAATCCTTCTATTTATTAGAAGATGTGCGAGGCAAACTATTTCTGATGCGACTTCTGCTCTATTTGATTTTGCTTTGATCAGATTACGCCCTGCTATCTACCAGACGGTGAGAGAAGCAACCATTTCGGATGCGACATTTGCTCTATTTATCCTGCTTTGATCTGTTTCTATAAATGATACATCTTGTGAATGTGAGGAATGCCAGGCCTCCACCGTGGTTCAGATTCCACGTTAAACTGTAGGTCCTTCATTTCATCTCACAATCACCCTACCATTGCACATTAGCGTAAGTGCGTATAACCCGAACGGGTAGTAAGACGCGGTGCTAATAATAATAATAATAATAATAATAATAATAATAATAATAATAATATAAATGATACTACCCTTCCATGCCAAAAATACGGAATGCATTATGTAAAGATTAGCTCTAAGTAATGGCCTGTTTAACATGGTTTGTGCATAATAGTAGTATTAATAAGTTTTGCAAACATTGAAAAATTCAAATACTCACTCAACAATTTTTACTAACTTTGTTAATATAAAATAGTACACAACGTTATTAATATTTCAATTTAATAAATATAAGGACATTCTATTAATGTAATTAATTTTTTAACATTATATTTAATTATTAATAATGTTTGATTTAGTAAAAATATTAACATCATCAAAAGCACAGTATTTTTATCCACTCAACCCAATCAACAATCCTCAAAAGTCTTTCCTATGACATTTTAATATTCTACGCCTTAGTTATTATGTTTATCATTAGGATTATTAATGTATTGAGTTTGGTTGATAAGGTGATTTAGATTAAATGCACTCGCACTAGAGTGATGGATGAAATGTGAGAAACCCACCTCAATGCCGTGTTATTTATCGGGGATCAAATCCAGGTTGGGTTTACTGAGGGTGGTTTATCCTCAACGGCTTTCCACTCTCCTGCCACGAAAATGAGGATTAATCAGTGGTGGCTCGTGTATAGGCACTGCAGAGCTGCAGCACCCCCTATTTCCACTTGATATTATCGATATAATTTAATATAATGAGTCCTTTTTTCTTTAATTATTTATTTATTTTTGTAGTACAATATATATTCCTTAAGCTTAATGTCAGTACTTCAGTAGCCATCCTCCAGTTTATGAAAAATATACAAAAATCTTTGTATGGAATTGTGCGCTTCACAGTGCCAGCGACGTGGTGTTACTGTTGTGCACATAAGAGGGGAGTGGGGACGAAGGTGGGACTGCCAGGTAGAGAGAGCACTGTTGCTCTCACAGTGCCGGCTCTGGCGTTATGGTGGAAGGAAGTTTTTTTTACTCAGCGTGTGTTGTGGTTAAAAACCGTGTACCATATTCTTGAATTTTATAAAGTGTAGAAGAGTGTAGAATTAGATTATTCTGCCTCCAGCTATTCTATTTGATTCTTTTTTTTTCAGTTCTTTTGTTTAACAGAAAACTTTGACCATGGCCTTGTATCCCCAAGAAATAAGTTCTGTGACTGTAACTAAGGAAGTGTGTGACTATGTATGTGTTGATATAATGGACAGATATTCTTCCACTAAACACTTAGTAGCTGCTAAATTGTTCAACAAGAATTGCTTCACTAAATTTAAGAATGAACATCCCATAAAAGATATAGTACTGACCACTGAAGCTTAACCCATGATTGACAAAGAAAAACTTGAAACTGAACTAAAAGTATTCTATTGTAGGACTGATATTCATGAATATTGCAAATTAATTGAGCTGCTGAAATTTACCTTGAAAAATAATCTAGATGATGTTAGTGAAATTGCGAAACTGATAAAAATACTCTTGACAATTCCCATTACTACATTAGAGGCAGAGCGCTGCTTTTCAACATCGAAAAGAATAAAAACTTTTTTTTAAGAAGCACTATGAATTCGGAAAGACTAAATGCGCTTGCAGTACTTTCAATGGAGAAAAATTTCCTCAATTCTCATCCAGAGATCAGGGAGAAAATTATTGAACTTTTGGCGCAAATTAAAAAAAGAAAAATTGATTTCATTTTTTAATTAATAGATCAATCTTGAACTGTAACAATATAAGTTAAAGTAAGTAAAAAGTTTGGTTTTTTTTTGTTAAGATTTTAACAAGTTCCTGAATAAATTTTCTTTTTATACATGTTTTTTTCCTTTTACACAATATTAAAACAAAGATTAAGCATTTTCTGGAGCAGCACCCCCCACTAATTTTAGCTATGAGCCGCAACTGCACTCAAATAATTTGTCCCCCCAACCAGTCAGCGCAATCTCACACTTCTTGACATATTTTTGTAGGGTCTGCTCAAGTAAAAATTTTGGTGAAAATAACTCGAATTAATTATGACCTTATAAAAGAATATCCCGATTGAACAGTCGCAATTAATTCTGCAACAATAAAGAACAGGGAGTGCTGGACCACACGTATGAACTATCTTATTTTTATAGTAATAGATTAGAGGTATGAAGGGTATAATTTAGAGAAAATATACCCGATTTTCCATGAAGAAAGAGTTGAAAACCATTGAGTAAAAATTCCTTAGTGGCCTTTATTAAAACTTGAAATTTGACAACAGTTTTAAAATAGTAAGTAAAATTAGTACCCGGCAATAAGCGACAGTAAAAGGGATTTTTATTGTTTTTCAAACAGATAATTTTAATATCTAGCCTGTATATTTAGTGCTAAATATTTTTAATTTTTAGTGCTAAATATTTTTAGTTTTTAGCACCGTGCTATACCTACTAGAGAGTTACTACCCGTTCGCGTTATACGCCTATATACTAACTACGCTCATTGGGTAATATGAATAAAAATGAGTTTATAGTATAAACTTTTTTGAGTAAATTCTTAAGTTTGTATGAATAAAACTATTAAGTATCTACTCAATTTTTGAGAATATACTCACATCATGGAAGCATACTAGTATATACTCAACTGCTAGCTCTCAGCGAGTAGATACTCATGTTTGGTAAGAATAAAGGAGTATATTCTCAGTTTGAAGAATTTATGGTCATTTTCTTTTGAGTGTGATTATTAGCAGTCTCAGCTGTGAGTATTTGCTGATCTGGGCAAAGTTTAAGGTTAAGCCTCAAAATAAATGGCTGAATTTATGAATAATGTGTAATATGAATAAAACTGGAGTTCTTACTCAGAGTTTATACTCATAAGTATAAGCACTTTATAGGAGTATATTCTCATAACAACTAGTATAAACATTCTAGTAAGAATAAAAAAAGAGTCTACCTCACTCTAGTAGATACTCACTTGCTCTGCCTTCTTGATCATTTGAAACTGAGTAGATACTCATTTGTGTGTATGTCTGTTAACGGTTTATATTTCGACATATCCTCAACTGCTGTATTCTGGTATGTCTGGTAGTATAGGTTTTATTTTGTGTTTTGTAGTAATGTAAAATATTCCTTCGGTAACTTTTGCAAATATTTTAAAGAAACATCCTATTCTATTAAATAAATCTTAATTGCTGACAGTAAGAAAAGGAAAATCTGCGGCTTTGATTCAAATTCAGATCAAACAGTAGAAGGTGAAATGACAGTTCCAGCTCACTTTCTCCCATACGGTTAACATTGCTCCTCCTTACACAGGGTGTGGAGGATCACTTTCTCCCATACTACCTGGTGTGGTGGTAGTAGCCCTCTGGCCCTGGCATCCCAGTTTGACCTACTTTTCTCTGATTGGCCGGATTTGGTCACGTGACCTTCCTGCTCTCTGATTGGTTGCTATAAATAGCCTGCTTCCCTCCCGCCACCCCCCCTCCTCCTGACCTCTTTTCCCAAGTACGAAATTTCCTCCCCTACAACCCCTCTCCTACCACCCCGGCCATGTTGGTTCTTGGTGATTAATTATTAATGATTGTTAATTGATTATTGCTATAATTATTGGCTAGGATTGAGGCGTTAGAATTTTATTTATTTGTTTATTAGCATAAGGTCCGTGACGTTTCGGCATGAGGGCGCTACACGAAGCTCTTCTGACGACGGAGGGGCGAAGAATGAACAACTGCTCCCTGGACTGTCTTCCACTTCCCAGCAGCTTGTCATGCCACCCTCTTCTACTTTCCTTTCTCTTTTTCCCCCCACCAACTCCAAAGTTCATAGACTTGGAAATATCAAATTTAAACATCTGGTTTTAACCGTAGGCCATGTTTTTAATAGCATCGACCCCATTTACAGACTCGTTAACTTCTCATTGTCCCTTTATATGGCACTCGACCTCTTGAGCTCATCGAATGTAAATTTAAACATCTGGTTTTAAGCGTAGGCCATGTTGTTAATAGCATCGACCCCATTGCAGGCTCGTTAACACCGTATTGTACCGTTATACAACACTCGACCACTTGAGCTCATCGAATGTGGTAGCCAAGCCACCAACAAGGTGTTTTCGTGACAGACAGACAGAGATTCAACCTTGCACTAAGATTGTTGAACGGCAAAACCGCCAGATTGTTCCTATATATATCTAAGATCCTGTCAACATTCATTGTGGAGGAAATGGACTTTTCTTCTTTGATTTGTTTAGTACATGATGTTAAAACACTAACTCTTAAACTTGTTGTAAAAATGATGATCCACACACGGGTAAAAATTATTAACAAAATTTTAACAGGAAAGCAATTCTTGTCCACTGGTTCAACAGACCCTATTGAAATTCAAGCACAGAAACTCTGCAATAACTATTCAAAAGTATGCACTAGAAAATAGCTTACATTATTTCTCCTTTATCCTGCACCAACATGATTTTTGTGGTTTCCTTCTTTTTGATTAATGCATTGAAAAACAAGTACTATAACTAGGGGTGTATGAGTAGGCATTTTCATTTCAAGTAGAATTTTAATGAAAACCTTGCGTTTATATAATATAGAGAAATATTTGTACTGTAGGTATATAAAATTTAATTCCTGTATCAAATATTGATTATATTAATCATAAATACAAATGTTTTAATTTTTTTATGCGGAAAAAATTATATTGACACATTAAAATGTTGAACTTATTTTAAAATAGTTGTACAAGCTATTTTTTTTAACTATACAAAAGGAAGTAGTAAGCAACTGGGTTCATTGAAAACTAGTATGTTAAAATATACTTTTTCAAGAAAAATTTGAAAATTTTGATTTGATAAATTTTTTGAGTTTTGAAATAATTGTTTTATTATAGAGTTCACTCAACCACTAAAAGTGACTCAAACTCAAATTTTTGAATACTTGCACACACCAACTAATTACCATGTACATATAAAATGTATATTTTTATATGTATATAATGTGTATAATGTGTATAATGTGTATAATGTATATTTTCTATATTTTTATTACAAAACTATTGACACAATATAAACCTTTTTTACTGCTCAAAATTTACAAATTGGTACTTTAATAGTATTGTTATGACCTGGGAATGTGCAACGCCTAGTAAAATTACAAAAATTTGCTTTACCTGGAAGTCAATGAGTTGAAAATATGTGACTTGAACAAAGCTCTGCTCAGATTGTTCCTATATAAAACTATTGTGTAATATTATCACATGCTGCTGTTCCCCAAACAGTCAATTTTGAACAGGGTTGGGCAATTATTGGCAAGCTGCCACTTTTAGGGCATATAATAGATAGGTTAAGATCCCAGATATTATGTTCTCCAAAGAGTTTGCATCCTCTAAAGGGGTAGAAGAATCTGAAGAAGGTACATCGGTCATCAGACACTATTGACATAGTTTGGTGGATGAAATGACTTTGATCCCCAAGGGATTGGCGAGTCTCCTGCTCTTAAATTTAGGCAATTCTTGGAAATAGTTACGAGCCTGAGAGCTAATGAATGTGTTAGTTATAGCATCTCAACTAAAAAAACAGCTGCCCAGTGTGTAATCAATATGTGTATATATTTAAAGTAATATTCTATTGTGTATGCATATGAACTAGATGATATTGTTTGATTATTAAAGTAATCTATTTACTACACTTAATTTTCCAATACTATTTCCAGAAAAAGGTGGAATTTATTATTCTTTTAAATCTCATTTTACATTCAAATAATAGAAAATTTGCTCATCACATTGGTCTAATTTAAAAAAAAATCTTTTGCTTACACAACAAACAATTTTTACTTTATATTTTCAATCGGGTTATAGCTATATTTATAATAACTAAGCATTTGAAAAGTATCTCCAAAGGCCTTTATGAATTTGGGGGATCCCTTGCTACCAACTGCAGTATATTAATATTAAGTTTGATATAGTTGAGATTAGATAAATTATTTCACTTTAAACCTCTTATTCATGTTGTTTAAAGGATCTTTTACTGTCATTCTCTTGTTAGGGAATTAGCCTGATACAAAACCTGCTAACAAAACAAAAATTATGTACTCCAAGAACTATGTATATTGTATATATTTGTGTTATGATCAGAAGAAGAGTTTTCGATCATAAACTAACATTTTACTATATTATTTGAAGGATTGTGTGAAACCTCAAAACTTTGTCCTGGTTTTGAAATAATTATCAGCTCCGACTTCCCTTGTAAAAAAATTCTAGCTTTAAAAATTACATAGCTTTGTAAATAGCTATATCGGCAACTAAAAACTCAATTTATGTTTAATTAGCTGTCGTATTGGTGGTGTGTTAAAAGTATATTATTAAATATTAGAAAAAGTTGTGTTTTATAGCTAAATTTTTGTAACAAAATGGTGGAATTGACCTACAAAACCAATTTATTTTATTTTGTAATGTTGTTTAATATTAAGAAGAAAAGGGAAATATTGAATGGAAACTAAAATGTACGATGGCATAGAATTAATTTTTTCACGATGATGTTGGTGTTTGGAAAATTTTTACTAATACTGTGTACAGAATTGTGAATTGAAAATTCACTTGCTAGAGTGAGAGGAAATAATGTTGCTGAGGCTATTAATGTTTAGATCCTTAAATTTCTGTTTAAATTTTTTTTTCTATGAGTGGGACTTAACCTATCAAAATACAGTAGAAGCCCTATAAAGAACAGTACAGGGTCAACATTTCACCCATTCCTAATGGTTTTATCACAGAGAGTGTCCTGGACAGTGAAAAATGATGGAGTGGGAGGATGGTGAAATAAGATTATAATAAAATATACTATATATAAATTTAAGTCATCAAACATAAATAAAAACTTAACAGTTATACACTTTACCATTTTGAAACACTAGTTACTCTATGCGAATGTATGTTACAGGGCCTTTACATTTGTGGGCCAAAGGGTGGGAGCAAGTAGTAGATAATCGGCTGCAGTGGATTTCAAGGATGGTGCTGCTTGCCTTAGGTTATTGTTTCATGGTGTTAGCCTAGTGGTAAATGGGAGACATGCTCTTTACCGCGTTTTACCGAAACACGCTCAAAGTTGGACCCCAATATTTCGACCTTCTACTGTATACTGTGTATTGAAGACATATTTCACTTAAAGTTAGTGAGCTTTGAAAGGTTACGATTTTTATGATGATGATAACTTGTGCATGTTCCACAATTGGGCAACCATTATGTCAATACTGTATTTACATTCACACACACCAAGGTTGGGACACCAGTTGTCTTACTGCTACCCCATGGTTATCTGATGATCCGATTATATACCTAGCCCATTGTAGGATTTACTTGTTAGTTTTTTTTATAATTGTTGAAATTTGTAAATTCCTATGTTTATATATGATTTATTTAATTAATCACACTTTTAATATCTTAAATTCAACATTAAAGTGACATAGGCATAGTTCTTACTCGTTTAATCAACTTACGCAGAGGGCCAGATTAACACAGAACCTGCTCCAGCCCCTTATATATGACCTACCCCTTGCTTCTTGGATCCCTTGTCTTTAGTGTTAAAACCAACCAATAGGAGAGCAAGAGTTTGATGTTGTGAAGACTAGCTTTTTGTTGGTTGTCCTGACACTAATTGACCGAAAAGGTGGCTAGCTCATCACCAGATTTTTAAACAGAATGAAATAAGTTTTTAAACAACGAAAGATTTAATACATAATATATTTGAATTTACCAAATGCCTTATGGCTTAAAACATAGTAAAATAAATATCAATTAATTAAAATGATAATAACTAAGATATAATTTGAGCTTAGAATCTTGTACTGAAATTAAATTGTTCAATTTTGCCTGGTCATCTATGGATGAAAAAATTATCTAAAGTTCTTTAGTTTAAAATATAAAAATTATACTTCATCCGTGATTTTCAGATAAATAAGAAGGGTCTAAAACAGAATCATTACACTTTCTTTAATCTGTGTGGAGTATAGTAATAACTGAAGAAAGGGATATTTTAAGGACAATGTACTGCACAGTAGTTAATAGAAAATTGATCTTTTTTAATACTATTTGCAGGTAGTTGTTTAAATATTTACAACAAACACCATCATAAAAAAAGTAAACACATTGAAATCTTTTAAATTTTAATATGTATTATATCTTTAATAAATAATTAAAGTTTGGCCTGTTTCTCAGTTTCCTGGGCCTTTTTCATCACTTTAGCTCTTTTATCTTGAAAGAATATATATGACCATAATAGATAGTTAAATAGTAAACAGCATATTATGTGCGCACTCAAAATTCATTTCAAAATTGTTGTGTTTTTTTTACTAATTAATTTTGCATTAAACAATGATTATTTCAACCCCACAACTAGGCTGCGTTCATCTTGTCTTGTTCTTGTCTTGACGCTTTCCTCTACCCATACATCCGTTACCAAGTGGAACTTGTGAGGTCTTTGGTGATTTATAGCTTGGATCTCGGCCAAATGTTGTAGAAACCTATCCAACATCAAACAAATTTGAAATTAGTTGTGAAAATCTTTCTATGTAGTTATATAGTGTAAAATTATCCAAAAATTTGCTATTAATGTGTTGTTTTTTGTTTAGCATCTTAATACACCTTTGGGTTACTTGGAAGTGCAATTTATAAAAATTTAAGAGCATTTGATTTGTAATATTTATGGTTCTTTAAAATGATTACAGATTTTGAAAATTACTTAAGATGCAAAGTCGAGCTATTAGCACTTGATTCTACCTTCCCAATGAGTTTCACACACTGCCTACTTTCCCAACATGTGATGATTCAATGTGAGATCTACAGAGATCAAATTAAACAATAAGGCCTACTATTTGTAAATGAATTTGTTAATTTGCTAAATAAACATTGGTTAAATGTGCACACTCAAAGAATTGAAATGCAATATTTATTTTCATATAAGTCTCACACTTTAGCTCAGTTTGTAGCACGTCTGCCTATTGAGCTAAGGGTCCCTGGTTTGATTTCTGGTATGGCCGAAAATTTATCATTGATGAAAATATAGGTTTAATCTTTCACATTGATAAAGTAACAGCCAGGGACTGGATGTTGTGCTTGTCCTAGTCTTAAGTTATATTATAGAGCACATGAAGCTACGACAGGCCTAGCAAGCTGGTAGTGGAAAAATATATGGTTTGAGTAAAAAAGTGACCCAGACCATAGGCTGGAAACACTATTGGATGTAAGAAAAAAAAGTGATTTTCATATAAGTCTCATATTACATTTCATAGGAAAAACGATTAAACAAAATTATAGCAAGAACCACAGTTAGTCATTAGTCAACCCTTTTCCTGGAGCAGGCATTGAACAACGCCGATGTTGGCCCAAATGTTCCCTAGCGCAAGTGTGAATTAGCGTTTAAATGCAATAATTAATTGTAATGGCAACTATCAATAAACCACTGTACTTTTAGCCAGTCTGAATACTTCATATTGAAGCTGATAGATGGAGCTACCAATGCTATGACAATGAATGAGAAAAATAAATGAGTAGTGAAAATTTTAAGTAAAAAAAATGGCTGCCAGGCCTATGCAGATAGCTATGCTGTGCGTGCGCTAGGGGATGGGTTAATACTGTGTGTTTGAAGAAGCTGCCTGTGGTGACAAAAGTTAATTTTTAAAATGTATTTTCTTGTCTATTTATGTTTCATCTCAACAATTTCCACTCCCAGATATGTTTGCTGGCCATCCCTTCTATTTGAACCCAAATATAGGCCTATACCATTGTGAGCCACACCATATTTATTAAATATATATATTTATAGGAAATAAAAGTGCAACAAATTAGTATATATGTAAAAAATAATGATAGTAAACACTAACTATTATTGTTATTATTATAATAAAAGGCTTCCATTTATACATATTTTATGGACAAATAATACAGAATTATTATTACTGTTACATATATAATAAGGATCTGTGAGTATCTGGATTTTCAAGCCAAGCCTGAAATAGAGCCTCAAGCTTGGGATCAACAGATTCATGGGCTTGCAATTTGAGCTTCTTGATAAAGGTTATTTCTATTGTTTGTTTTGTGTGTCTTATGATGAATGACTTATTCTTTACTCTTCTCTCTACCTATTGGGGATGTGGTTTATGAAATAATGCACAGAGGGGTATGTGGTAAAGGAAGACGGAGGGTAGAGATTGAGAATAGCCCAACAAATAAGGTACTGTGTGGATACAAATATGATACAGAATGCATGCTTAGTATAGCTTCTCCAGCAAAGCAGTTGATAACAAAAACTAGCCACTTTTATAAATGGAAACTCTCTTGTATCCATACAATATTTTTGTTTGTTCAGTATATTTTTGGTAGGAAGAAACATTTATAACTCGCAAAAAAAAATCATTTGTGGTTAATAATGATAACATTTTAATAAATTGTCAGTGTTATTTTATGGTTATTGCAAATATCTATCAAAAGTGACAGCTGTAAATTGCACGAGTTTACTATGAATATTGGCCTTTAGTAGGGGTTCAGGGACAGCCACTCCCATTATGGTTCGATACTAGAACTGAAATAATGAGCTTACAGAATTAAATTCATAAATTGGAAGCCATTTGATGGGTTAGCTTGATGTTCTTTGAAATTTCTATGATGTGTTGTGTTTTACAGGTGAACTATTGAAATTACAATTTATTGGTATGTGTGTACATTTAAATATAATAATAGTTTTACTAGACCTTGAAAAGTCCTGATAGTTGGTATTAAAACCTAAAATACATAGTTTATTTTGCATATTATTTATCATTCAGTAATCAGACTTCAATATTTTAAATCATAAAACACATACATACTTTGAATGCACTACAACATGAGTTGTTTGTTCTTCTATAAATGCTGTACTTTTACCACCATAGAAGCAAAAATCTAATTCAGAAAGGTATAGATTTGAGATTTCTTTTGATGTTGGATCATGTATCTGCAAAGACAAAATTAAATTAATAAATAACCCAAGGTTCCCATTTTTATAATATAGTAGCAGTAGAAAAATAATTACAAAAAAAGTTGATGAGTTTTATAAGAAACAGCATTTTTTTTAAAAGGCAGCAGCATTAGCTGCAGTACATGAGATAGTAGAGGAATTGAGAATGGAAAAGCAGAGAATACCAAAGAGAATGATGGAGATGAAGTATGTATGAAATAGAACGAGACCAAGTAGATGGAAAGAGCAGATAACAAAAAGTGTGCTTGTGAAAGAAAGAAGAATGGAAGCGATTAATTAATAGAGGCAGATTAGTGGAGGCATTTTACTAAACTGACCAGACCACAGGCTGGAAGCAGTTGATGATGATGATTATGATAAGGAGCAGTGTGAAATGTGAACGATGTTCATCTTTTAATTTTGAAAGTCACATTGTGCTTTTCCTATTTCTTCCAATTCCTTTTTCATTTACTTTCTAAACATATGCAAAATACTATTATTCAGTAGAAACAAGGACAGTAAAATCAGGGGTGTGCTAAAGTCTACTTTTACATTCAAAAAAGCTAAGTCAAATCAAATAATTTAAGTATTAAAAATTCATGTGTCTATTATGTCCACTTCCTGATACTCCGGAGAAAGAAAATTTGGTATGGCCAGCATATTCTATAAAGCAGTGGTTTTCAACCTGGGGTATGCGTAACCATGGGCGTATGTCAAGCCATCTTAGGTAGTGCATAAAGTATATATATATATATATATATATAATTATCACTGCTATTAATTTTAATTATTTTAATGAAATGAATTAGTGCCAAATGGTTTGGAAATGTATTATAATACAGTGTTTCTTCAATGTTCTATTATACACTTTAATTATTTTAGATATAGCTTAAAGAATATTTAAATTAAATTAAGCACCAACAACTTAAGAGGTATAAAGTTGAAGAGAAATTATATTCAAGGATACACAAACGAAAAAAGGTTGAATACCTGCCACTTCTATAGAGTGTATCATCTTTATGAAAAAATAACAAACTCTAATAGTCCAATATGGCAGACCAATAGTACAAAGTGAGTCTTAAGGAACTTAAATTTGCTATCCGTAAGGACAGTATGAAGCATGCCATTTTTTATGGGAAAAATTCAAATTTGAAAAAACCAGTATGGCCTACAGAATGTAAAAACTGAGTTTGATTAGGATGAAATGCAAGGCTCCAAATTTCCTAAACTAATAAAAAAGTAAGCTGTGTGATATAAAAATTTAAATTTTCAGAATTTTATGATCAAACACCTTAGCTCAGTCTATGGTATGTCTGTCTATTGAGCTAAGGGTCCCGAGTTTGATTTCCGGCATGGCCAAAAATTTATCTTATTAATAATCCACAATATTTCAGCCAGAGAAACTTCATCTTTGACAAGGAAGCTCTGAATAGAACAACTAGATTTAGTTTCAGGTTTAAAAGTTACTTCATGGTCATTAACACTAAAATGTACATCTTCATGTAGGCCTATAGATGACACTGCATTTTTTGGCTGTAGGGACCAAGTCCAATATGTTTTTGCTCCCACTAGCAGCTTTCACTCTGTCAACATGCTTCCTTCCCTTGGCATGAGATTGGATTGACAATATTCCCATGTTACTTATTTCAAAGTTAGTTTTACACTAAGAACAATGGCCTTTACTTTGATCACAATCCACTTTTTGTAACCACAACCAATCTTTAAACACTGTACTGTCCAACCAATCAGCTTTAAAAGAAGCTTTGCCTCTGGGTTTACTCATTTCTTCTTAAACACAAAGGTCACAAGATAAACAAGTGGGATCTGCAGAATACTCACACCAGGCCCAGCTTTGGAACAGTAGTTTTTATTTTGGGCAGATAGAGGGTTGGGGGGAATGAAGTGAAGAACACAACAATTACTGTACTGTGCCATTGGAATGTCAAGGTCAGGCAGGTACACCAATAGTTTGAAGTGGTGTTTGAACTTGAGCAGTTACTAGTAGCTTATCACTCATTATGGTTACTGCCAAAGTTGTGTTTGGGGGAGTAAGGGGGAGGTTGGCTGCTAGTGTAGTCAAAACAGTTATGTGTTTCTTTCTCTAGTATGTAAGGGGGAGGGGGAGGGAGGGCTTAGTGTAGAGACTGAGAATAGAAAGGTCAGCAAGTGAGGCAAACATCCCCACCACAAGGTCACCTACAAGGCCAACTAATTGTGTGGCAAGCAAGATAAACCAGAGGGGGAGTAATTGAGGGATAGTCAAAATAGAACTACCAGTAGTCCAAATAATATTAGGGGTCTTAAAATGCTTAATCCAACATTTCACTAAATGTAAAAAGGCTGAATATTTTTCCAGTATCTGATTCTATATTCGTATTTCCAGAATCAAAAATAAAATCAAGTATATTTCCAGTATTGGTAGACACCCTGGTTATTGTAAGTTTGGTGAAATATTTATTGCAATAATAATTATAATAAACATTCATTAGAGACATGTTCACCAACATAATTCAAAAACTAAATATTAACTAAACTAGTGCTAGTTTTGTATTTAAATGTATTAATTAATACAAGTTTTAAATATCCAAAGTCCGAGAACATTCAATATAAAATATTCACATTGTTAAATTTTATTTTAGAAAGAGACCAGGTAGAAATATTAAAAATAATCACTATTTAATAAGATAGTAATCTATTTAGCTATTTTTATTTTCATAGTTTTTTCATGGCAATACAAGTATACAATTTCAATCAAGGATAATTTAAAATGGACAACAATATTGAATAAGTTTACCGGTCGAAAGTAGTTTTAAAGCTCTATTGAGTTAATAATGTGAAAATTGATATTAATGGATTTTAAAAATTGATTAATATGTACATCAAGTAAAATCTTGAAAATGACAAGCCTACAAAAGTTTCAATCTCGAGCTTAAATGACGATCTCTGCTCGGGGCTTGAAATCCAAGAACTCGCAGAGCCCTGATATTTATTTGGATGTACACAAAATGAAAAAACACAATGTATCACAAGTATTATCACATGTGACAGCCAATACAAAATATATGGAAAACTGTGTAGGTAGCTGCCTACATACTGTTGAACCAATCAGCTTCATGGCTAGAGAGGGGAATCCCCTGCTAAAATACTGTGACCTTCAACTATGGCTACAGAGGAGAATCCCCTTCTAATGTATCTGAAATACTCACTTCCTGTTCATTAACTTTTGAGTTTTTCACACACCTTGGGTGCTTATGTGAGCCTGTAATGTGACATTAAACTGTAAACATAGGCAATTTTGAAAAACCGGCATAGCAAACAAAGTGGGTTTAATCAAATGGGCCCACCCGAAAAAATTTGGTTGGGCGAACCTTGGATTATTAGGCTACCACATGCCTAGCAAGCCGGTAGCAGAAAATATATGGTTTGAATAAAAAAACTGACCTATACCATAGGCTGTCCTTTTCCTGTGTTTTTCCTTTATGTTATACCTTTTACATGTTCCTATTTATGTGTCCTATCATTCTTTACGATTTTACACTTATCCTTTGTGTGTTATTTTGGTATGGTGATGATGACATATTTGAGTCGGCTATTTTACTTTTTGTCAAACTATGATTCTAATTTTTCCCAACATGTTTCTTTAACAATGTAAATTAAATTGTTTCACTTTTCTTATGATTGTGCTTGGGCCGCAATCACCTAGAGATATCCACTGAAATAATTATGTGTTTGTTTTGCCTTGCGGTTTCAATTATCGTTGTTTCGAGGATTTTATATAATTTATATATGTTTGAGTTCGACTAAGTTACAAATAATATTGGAAATTCGTTTTTTCCTCCGTGTAGATTAAAGTCTGGGGATAACCTGATGGAGCCATGCTCACAAATCTTGCTACCTTTTGCTGTAAGAAAATTCTAAAAACAACGAAGAAACAGACTTAGCATAAAATCTGAAATTGTGCTTCTCGAAAAAAGCTCTTAACCTTACTATTAAATATTTCCAAAGCTGTATCAAATATTTAAAAGAATGTTGTAAAAAAAAGTATTATATGTTGCATAATTATATTGAAAATATGATTAACATATTGCATACCAAGCTGATAAATTAATTTACTATCACAACATGTAATTTATTTATTTTAAATTTTCGTCATGTGAACATTAATTTGAGATGTACACTATGTTTACCTTGAAAGGTGGCAAACTAACCTTGATGAATTATACACTATGACCCTATCTTACAAGCTATACCATAGTGAGATATTGCAAGGTAAGCTTGCTGTGTTACATGTAGATGAAGGAAGGGTACATATTAGCACAAAGTAACAAAAATTTAGTATAAATGTGTATTTTGACTTTAAGTTATTATTTTTTGGCAAATATTCGTGATTATTGATTCCAGAATTTTACTTTCAAATCAAAGTTGTAGAGTGATGAATATTTAAAGTCAAGTCAAATTTTTTTTTAAAGCTTCGCACACCCATGACAAAAACTGTGCATATTATTTACTCACCAAATTACATGTTTTGTAAAACAGTCTCACCTTTTCATACTTATCAAAATATGCATAACATAAACGAAACATTCCATATGGACTTGGTCCTGAAAACAGCTCAATGTCAAAATCTGCTAAGTCTTCAGGAGTTAGTTGCACTGCATCCCCCTTTAAAAAAAATGTACAAACTGTAAATTACATAGGCTGTGGTATATCTTTAGGTGTTGAGGTATCCTATCTAATGTGAGATTCAATGTAAATAAAGATAAGAGAAATGTTCTTGCAACTGGTAGATCCGCCCCAAACATTAGCAATTAATCTATAACTTCTAAGAAGAGATGGGTCCAATCCACTATTTTACCAATCCAAATCTTGTAAAAACTTTATGAAGATAAGAGGAAAAGTAGAGTTAAAATTATTGGTCTGGGGCTTGGTTGTTAAGTTCACCCCTACAGTTATAATTGGTTCTGAACCACCAATAAGCAGTATTAGAACTCTAAAACAAATCTCACAGGAAAAATTGTGAAAAATAAAATAAATTAATAATTTAGTCTCAAATACCCTTAAGCATTTGAAGGGTTCGAGGGCCCACCTCTACTTGTAAGTGTGTGTAACCGCATAAATATGTAAAAAAAAAGTTTTGTTTTATGTTTAATACAAACATAATGCCACTATTATTATATCAAATATTAAATTAAGTAAATATGAAATGAAAAAACTGCTATAAATATGAAATTTTCTTTAAATTTGACATTAAGTTCTGGTAATCAAATGTATAACATTTTGTTAATAAGTGAATATTTTATTATGTCAATTTGTTTCTTTTCAATTTTTTGACAGACTAAAAATGTACTTTTGAAAATTTGAGGATTCAAATTTGGATTCGAGATTCAAAATACATTTTTTTATTCGAATTTGAGAAATATAGGGTTCGACCCAACTCTAACTAAAAGGAATTACATCTTTAAGAAAATCCTTTTTAACTTTTTGGGGTATATAAAGTCATTACATAGAAAAAGTACAGGAAAGAGGGATAGCAATAGATAAAAGTAGAGATGGGACGCTCGAATTCCAAGAATCCTAAGGAATCCAGGAGACAAAAAAGTATCTCAAATACAATTATGAAGACCTCGATTTGATATAACAGTTTAATCAATTTGTAAAAGGAATTATATATGTGTGTGGTTTGGAACTTAACAAGATTACAAAAAAGGGCAAAATTAGTGGTGGGTGCTAGACACCTTAAAATCCCTTGTCTCCTTTAGGATATTTGAGAAATCTTCAAACTTGTACCTCTCATCTTTTTTTTAAGTGAATGTATAAATGTTATAATGAATAGATTATAAGAAAGAATGTTAACATTTATTTACTATTTCTATTTTTTACCATCCTATCATCCTCTTTTATTTATATTTTTTGTTATGTTCATAAATTTTACCAAGATTCGTGTTTGAGATTCAAAGGTAAATTGGAAATTCAGATTTGTAAAATTGTGGCTTAGATCCAGATATAGATAAAAATGTATTAATTTAATTAATTTACATAAAAGATAAAAAGTGTTTTCTATGTTGTTTATGACTAGAGACATAAGAAATTCGCATTTGCAATAACATGCATTTTTAGGTGAATTTTATTGTTTTCACACAATTAACAACACAAATTAAAGTTTTTTTTCTAAATAAACACAATTTATTTATAATTCGGCAAATACCACATCATTCATTATAATTTTCAATGTGGTAACATTTATGATAGCGTTATGCCAAGGCTGTCATTATGGGTAGTATTTGTTTTTGCAAATTTTAAAATTATAAAATAGATCACAGGATATATTAGTATTTTCACAGATATTAAGGCTTTTTTTGGAGTAACATTAAAAATCACGATTTCTACTTTTACCCATTTTGATACGTTCATAAAATTTAAATTTCAATAGACCAATTCTTTGTTTTTAGCCTTTAAAAAGATTTCATGCTAGGTCCAAGCAAGGACATTAATATATATTATAGACCTTGAAACAGGCAGTCATGTTTGGTCTAAACGTGGATTGACAATTGATTATTTCGATATTGCTATTTGTAAAAATCTAAAGTAATGATATTGAAATATTTAATCCTAAGTGTGAAATGTTTTGTGCATATTTATACTTGATTTTTCTCCGAATGTTAATAAATATTTAGATACATAATATGAACAAAAAATGTAGACAGTTTTATGCGAATTCTGTAACAATTCTTTAACATTTCTGTATCATGGGACTGCAGGTATTCCTACTTGAAACATATCAAATCAGAAAAACATAAAAGAGGTTTTGTCCTATGAATTGGCAAAAGATATGTGAGAAGGTAGTAAAGTTACCACGGGTAAAAGTTGACTCAAAGATTTATTGTGACACACAACAATGTTCTGACCGACAAAAGAAACAACCTTAAGGAAAATAATCTAACCATAATGACAATGTTTTGATTTGAGAGTGTAAGAAAAGTTTATTTTAAAATTAAATTGGTGAGAGTAAATAAATAAAAATAAACATCATAGTGTGTTCACCATAATATGTTAGTAGCCTAATGTAGGTGTATACATTGTTGTGTATCCAGACACGCGCTTTCGTTATCTGGACCTAGGCCCTGTAATTTTTTAATGAATACTATTTTGACTCATATTTATGTAAATAATAACATTGTTTTCAGCATAAAGTATATTTGATTTTTGAGAAAAATAACACCACTTTTCCCCTAAAAATAACTTCATCTTTTGCATAACTCTGCTTATGACCTAATAGATCTCATATAAAAATACATTTTTGTCAGTGGCACCAAGCCTAAAAACACTATTTTTAACCTCAATTTTGAATATTTTCGCGGTAACAAAAATAGTACATTCTTAAAAATTTGAGGATTTGAATTTGTATTCGAGATTCAACAGAAGATAAAAAGATTCAGATTTGAGTAGTGAAACATAGGATTCATGTTGGGAATTGAATAATTCCATCCAATCAATAGAGCATTTTAGTAGGTGAACCTTGACCTGCAAGAGGATGGGCAGTGCCTTCTAAATGTTCTTTAATGTATTCTCTTACCAGATATAGAACCATTAATTGATGTCATAATACCATTTCCAACAGGTTATGGGCCCAGATACGTTTTTAAGGTTCAAGTGAGAGTTAAAACAGAAGTTTTGAGTGTTATTCGTGATTGTTTGTCTGCAACATTACATCAGTTCGTGTTGGTTAGCTTCTGATTCGATTGAACTAAAAAATTGTGCTCGAAATGTCATCAGTTAATGTCAGTAATTATAAAATAGAGCCATTAAATAAAAATAATTATGATACATGGGAAATACAGGCAAAACAGTCCTCATTCGTAGTGGACTATGGTGTTACGTGAGTGGTGAAACATCATTACCTGCAAAAGAAGCAGATAAGAAAGAAATGGCAGGAATATGACTCACATGCAAGGTCAAATCTAATATTGATAATACCCCCAAAAGAACTAAAACAGGTGAAAAATTGTGACACATCGAAGTCATTATGGGACAAATTGAAAAGTGTATACAGAAGTCGAGGTCCTGCTCGCAAAGTCTAAAACGACTCGTTCTGCACAAGATGAAGTACAACGATGATATGAGTACCCACCTAGATGAGTTCACAGATGCTGTGGATAAGCTTAGCTCCAAGATATGGGAATAGAGATAAATGGTGATTTGTTGAGCATCATGATGCTCTACAGCCTATCCTCTGCCTACGAAAATGTTTGTATAGCAAATGAAAGTAGTGATAGTTTACCAACTTCTAGTGAATTAAAAATCAAGATTGTGGAAGAATAAAATGATAGACACAATGATGACCTCAAAGATAAGCATGAGGATGTATTTTTTGTTTTAAAAAAATGTAATAAACATCATCATAAAATTTTTAATTCAGGTCAAAATCACAAAAATTCTCGATCTGGTCAAGGTCATCAAAATAACAATAATAGTCGTAAAATGAAATGTCAAAGATGCAAAAAGTCTAATCATAGGACGGAAGATTGCTGGTTCAACAAGAAAAAGAAATCCTACCTTCAAAATTGAAGAATGTCTTTCAATAGGCCTACACCCATCACCACCCATGAATTCTATTTGGTGTTTGGATAGTGGATCTACCTGACACATGTGCTATGACCAAACAGAATTTTCAAAACTATCTGAGCCAAATAATCATTGCATTCTCAATCTCGCGTCAGAGGAACACACTGCAAGTATTTCAGGTATTGGTTTAGTCAAAATTCAGCTCGATGATGACTCAATGGTAAATTTACCTGAAACTTTTGCATGTACCAAAATTGACCCCAAATCTTCTCTCTGTTGCAAAAATTACTGATAAAGGTTTTAGTGTTATTTTCAAGAAGGATTGCATGCAAGTTGTATATGATCATGGTAATTTTATTCTAAAAGCAACCCAATACAATGGTCTATACTGTTTTGATGCAAACATGTTGGAATATGCAAATTTATCTTCAGGAATTTCTGAAAAGTCAAAAATTGAAATGTGGCACAGGAAGATAGGTCACATAAATGAGTCTGATTTAAAATTGGCTCTAAAAGATAATCGCTTCAAAGGCTTGCATTTTAACGCCAATGAAAGTCCTGGTGAGTGTGAAATGTGTATTAGAGGAAAATTCACCGAACTACCTTATCCCATTAGGGAACAACCGAAAAGTATAGACAAGCTGGAAATAATACATTCTGATGTTGTAGGCCCCATGGACACCACTTCACCTGGAGGCTCCAGATATTTTGTTACCTTTATTGATGAGGGAACTCGCTATATCAGAGGATATTTCCGGCAAAATAAAAATGAAGTCTTAAATACTTTTAAAGAATTTAAAAATGAGGTAGAAAATCTGACATAAAAAAAGATTAAATATCTTCAAAGTGACAATGAAAGGGCAGAATATAGAAATTTGTAGTTTGACAAATTCTTATCAGATTGTGGGATTGGAAGACGTTTTTCCGTTGTAAGATCACCCCAGCAAAATGGATTGGCCGAACGAAAAAATAGGTCACTGTAGGATAAGGCCAGATGCCTACTACTGGAATCAAATTTGCCCCACTAATTTTGGGCTGAGGCCCTCTATTGTGCAAATTATTTATTAAATCAAAGCCCATCCAGGATTCTGAAAGGTGAAACTCCATATCAAAAGTTGACTGGTTCATGTACCTTCAGTTCATCATCTTCAAGTTTTTGGATACAAAGCGTTCATGCACAACAAGGACCCCAGCAGAAGAAAATTTGATTCAAGAGCAAAAGAAGGTATTTTTGTTGGATACTCTGAAGTATCAAAGGCCTATCGTATTTGGGTGCCATCCCAAAGAAAGATTTCAATTGCGAGATATATAAAAATAATTAAAACACTCTACTATGAATCCAACCAAGAACCCTCAAGTGGTGATTCATTCAGTGAAGAATACTGTGAACAACAATCAAACACGTCGAAAAAGGAAGAAAACAGTAACAGTCAAGAGATTTCAGTAATAAGGAATGACGAGAATTTAGATGAAATTAATGTAGTCGCAAGTGACAGAAGAAAACAATGGAGGATCTGAAGATAGCTTTGAGGAAGAAGAAGAAGTTGAGGAAGAAGGACAAAGATGTTTAAGACTAAGAAATACAATTAGACTACCCAATTGGATGAATGATTATGACATGTAGCATTATGTAAAGTTAAGGAAGCTCTAGAAGGGCCATATGCGGAAGAATGGCATGAAGCCATAAAAAATTAAATCAAAGCCCATATAAAGAATGATACTTGGGAATTAGTGACAAAACCAAATGGAGCAAATGTAATAAGTTCCAAAATGGTGTTAAAAAATAAGTATAAACAAAATGGCGATCTTGAGCGGAGAAAAGTACGTCTTGTAGCTCGAGGATTCTCACAAAGACCAGAACTCAACTATGGAGAGACGTATGTCCGAGTCGCCATATTAAGCTATATCAGAACTCTTCTTGCTGTAGCAGTCGAAGAAAATCTAAAAATAAATCAACTTTATGTCTCAACAGCTTTCCTTAATGGAGATATAGACAAAAAATTATTTATGCAAAAACAGAATTTCTAGAAAGAATCCTATGCAACATCATGGTTGAAGAAAGTGCTAACGAAGACTCCACCATGTTCAAAAAGGTAAATAAAACGCTTGAAGAGCTACGCAAATAAAATGGTGAAAAGTTATGTCGTTTTAAGAAGGTGTTGTATGGACTAAAGCAAGCAGGAGGCCAATGGTTCTATAAATTAAATTCCAAACTTTGTAAATTAGGATTTATCCCTTCACAGGCTGATCGTTGTATCTACATTATGATCAGAGGGAGAGAAAAAAATACTGATTGCAATTTATGTAGAAAATGTAATCATGACATCAAATAGTCAAGAAAAATTGAATCATATAAAGAAGGAGCTGTTGAACGAATTTGAAATGAGAGATTTGGGAAATCTTCAATATTGTCTTCGTATAAAATTAGACTGTAAAAATTGAACTATTTCAGCCTTACAGAAGAAATACATTGATGAGATCCTTCTTAAATCTAATATGGAGACCTGTAATCCTGTGAAGACTCCCATGGTTCCGGGACTAAGGTTTACCAAGGCGTAAACAGAAAACCTGCTAGATTTTCTATACCAAAATCTGATTGGAGCCTTTATGTATCTCTCAACAGGTACAAGACCGGATATTTCACATTTGTTAAGCTACTTAAGTCAATTTAACAACTATTTTTCTAAGGAGCATTGGCTAGCAGCCAAAAATGATCCTCCATTACCTTCAAGGTACCAAGGAACTGTCTCTGATCTTCCAAAAAACTGGAGAACCATTGACCGAATATGCTGATGCAAATTGGGGATCATGCTCTAGTGATAGAAGATCGTACACAGGGTACTCTTTTAAGTATGCAGGTTCAATGATCAGCTGGGAATCCAGAAAACAAAGAACCATTGTTCTATATACTCAAGAAGCTGGTAAATGGCCTTAACAGAAACGGCAAAGGAGGCAATGCATTTGAGGCAACTGCTGAACAACATGGGATCTTCTCAACAAGCCATCCAATTTTTCTGTCCAAAACTTGACAAAGAATTCTATAATAAATTCCCGATAAAATCATATAAATATATTTAATACACTTTATTCGTGAGAAAGTTCAAAATGGGGACATTGTTGTGACATACAAGCCGTCTGAATCCATGGAAGAAGATATTTTAACAAAGGGCTTGGCAAGCCCCAGACACACCATCTTGAGTCAAGATATTGGACTACATCCTCGGCTATAACGAGTGAGGGGGAGTGTTGGGACTTGAGTAATTCCATCCACTCAATAGAGCATTTTAGTAGGTGAACCTTGACCTGCAAGAAGATGGGCAGTGCCTTCTAAATGTTCTTTAATGTCTTCTTTTACTTTGTTGTTTTCTTATTATCTATGATGTATACATGATCTGTACTATTGATTATAAGAATGAACAAATAATCATGAACAATTTTGCTTTGTGTTTTAAATATGTACAAGATATAGAACCATTAATTGATGTCATAATACCATTTCCAACAATTCGACCAATCTCCAAATAAAAGGCACAAACATAATATGATTTTTACAATCAATAAATCAAATTATTCATGACACTAATTGGTTCAAGTTAGAAAGGGAGGAAAATTAATGGAACAGGCAGATAAACTATTTGTGGTATGTTGACTGTTAATATCAGTTTCAAGCACATTGTCCTCTTGTGATGTGAACATTGGTAGCCAGGATTTATTTTGTTATTTTAAGCTTTGTGTGGGTATTAAGCTTACCTCGATCAATTACACTATGAGAATACCTTACAAGCTAAACCATAGTGGAATCACGCATAGTAAGCCTTATACTATTCAGAGTAAATGGAAGGTGTATAAATGGTTTTCCATTCTGTCTCCAATCAAATGCTGGGTGCTGGTGTAGTTTCTCTCACTTTTCTCATACATTATCCTTTTGATTAGGATTTTAATGACTTTGTGTATACATACGGTCTGATTTTGAAAGCAAACAACTTTTTTAAAAGTTATAAGAGTTATTAACAATTTTCATATATTATATATAAAGTCATGGGATTTTCAGCTACACTTTTGATAAATAATATTATCAACACCTATAAGATAATAATATTAATGCAATATATCAGCAATGTTAACTGCAAAAAGGTTTGTTTATTTAAAAAAGTTCCTTTCTACAAAAATCCTACCATCGACTGGGGGACTTCCCCACTTTTCAATTTTCTGTCCAAAATTCATGTGATTTTTAGGTGAATTTTGAAGAAACAAAAATTGTCACACATGTGAGAGAGTTCATAAATTCTGTTTTTTATTTTTTATTTTTTTATTTTGTAAATCATCCTGTCCAAGAAAAATCTTAAAGGAGGTGCATAAATCCGCCTACCATTGAGGGATTACTTTGCCCCCTCCCCCCAAATCCCCCTGTTTAGCTACATTTTTTAGCACATAATTCATCTCTGGGCAATGAAACCCTAACGAGATGTTAAATGAACGAGTTTATTTTATGTCTTTTTAATATCTTTTTCTACATACATTTTAGGTACTTTGGCTGCACCAACAAACGTACAAGGAAACTAAAAATTCCTTGTTAAGACGATAAAACAGCTGTTCTTACAGATAAGTCACTAAGTCAATAATAACTCCTGTGTGTCTTACGAACACCTTAAAGGGTTCCACAAAGGTATTTAGGCAAACTTGGTGGTCTTTAAAGTAACTGCAATCTGAGGACAAATCTTTTTTTTCAAAATGGGGCAAAGTTACCCCACTGAGCAAAGTCACCCCATTCAACAGTACTATATGTGTGTGTTCAATGTTCATACATAAATGCTATTTTAATTTGCTTTTATAACTACTATATCACGAGGTATAGCAACAATGAAATAACAAACTATCTCCTACCAGCTCTTCAACTTGCGCAAGCGAGTATTTCAGCGATTCCAGAGTAGCGGGTTGTGTGTAACTGTCTCCATATTTGTCAAACTGTGTGGCCAGTGCTTCTGAGGTTTGCGGGGATATGCTGAGGAGGTCAGCTGGTGTCCATAGGGGCAGCACCCTAACGCCTTGCTCCATTGCGGCCATCAACCAGTCAAGACGTGCCACATCGTAGCGGCCGACTTTTGCTATATTGCGCACACGGAGTGTGCACTCACTCGCCAGCACGCAGAATGTATCTGGTCCTTGCAAACACAAATGTATGGAAATGTTCAAAACTAAGATTTAAAATTGGGAGTAATATAATAGGAGTATGAGATAGTTAAAAAAACTAGCTTGGATTATTTGTTAGCTTTGTTTCTGGTTAAAAAAAATAACTTTAACAACTACGAAGTTTCGCCAATTAAAATATCAAAAGCTAATATACATAATTTTTCTAATTGTTGTTATTCTGTGCTATTGTGTACACTTTGTTTATGGTGAAAGCTTGCAATACTATATCTTAAAAGGCTTTAATAATGCCCTATCATGTAAGATGTACCATAGTGGGTAAAATCAAGGAAATCTTGCTGTTTTAAGTGTACATTATAGGGGTGTAAAAAGTTTCAAAACAAATATCAACTGTGACTGTTTGGAAAAATTCTCATCAATAATGGCCAATTATTGCCATTTTGAGCTGTTATGTACAATACAAGACAATATTCATATGGAAAAACATCTGAAGTTAATAATTGTAAATTCTGATAATTGTTTTATTATCACATACAAATTAACTTTGAGACATAATCAGCCATTTCAAGACGTCTCATTTACATAAAGTACAAGCTATGATTGAATTGTACATGAAGGTTATAAATAAATCTATGTTAGAAAAAACACAAAGTATCGTACACAGTGAGGCCAACTTACCAGCAAAATCAACCCTCAGCCAAGTTAGGCGCTACTATACAACTTATTAATCGTGCCTCTTTTTTTTCAAATACAGAATCATAAGTCAAGGCATTTTGGTGGGTAGACAATTCTACCAGACCTTGTAACAATATTAGGCAGACTAGTTCCAAAAAGCATAGTATTTGTTTCTGAATTAGGAGACTGAGAAGTTGAGGCTATTATGTCCTCTTACTTGTTATTAGGAGAGGATGGTGGTGTTACCTTTAATCCTTCAAGCTCACCCATATCATCACCAAAGCTCCTCACCCTATCATGATCTCCACAGGAAGTGTCATTACCAGAAAGCCTAGGCCTAATATGAAGTGAATTTCGTCTATATAAAGTTTTCCTTTTATACACACCAGATATGATCTGTTTTTCAATACCTTAACCACACTGCCCTCTTCCCAAAATCGCAATTTGTTGTTCCAAATAAAGACATTCTGCTCAGGGTTAAAAAATTGCCCAAAGAATCGAGCAGTTTTGTCATAATGTAACAATTGTCCTACTTTCAGTCACAGCATCATCAATAGTTATTTCTGGCTTCAAGAGGCAATTCTGTACAGGCAGTATAGAATTTAGGGTGCAACTTTGAAGAAGCTGAGCAGGTGAGTATGGAAGCCCTGCCACTGGGCTATTTCTATAATCCAGAAGGAAAAGTGGAAATTTTCCACAGTCATATTGCACCTTTTTTTTTACATCAATTTAACAATTCCAACCGCTTTCTCAACTAAACTATTGCTGCGGGGATAGTGAGGACTGGAGGTTACTAATTCAATATTCCATGATTGAACAAATACTTTGAATTCATATGAGTCAAAAGGTTGGTTGTCAGACATGAATTGTTTGGGAATCCCAAAATGTGCAAAGATTGGTTTGAGCTTACTTAAAACAGGGGAAGCAGACTTACTCAGGACCTTCTCAGCCTCAATCCACCACGAATGGTAGTCCACAATAACAAGATAGCTATCGTCATTATAATTCGCAAAATCCGCAGCAACTTTAACAAAGGGTAAATTCGAGCTGTCATGAGTTTGCAGCAGGTCCTTTATTTTTGACTGTTGAAATCGATTGCATGTTGAGCACGCAAGTATAAAAATTTTCAAATCAGAGTTGATTACCTCTTTGTCCATTGGCAGCAGTGTAAAGTGTGAACTGTGTTCTTCTTTTCATTGTAATGGCCATATTGTGTTTGTCCCCCCTTTTATATGTTTCTATCCACCCTTCCTGTACCTTCTTCCAAATATAATGCAATTGCCTCATATAGCGAAAAGAGGTTTTCCTTATTGAGCTATATTACTTTATACACTAAGCTCACTTGGAAAATGTTTTATTGTACAACTGTTTGTAATATTTCATGTTACTCTGACAAATCACGTTACTATTCCAACATTCAATTCAGTTTCTTCAGATTTTTCCTTTATAAATATTAATTTGTAATGTACAAACCAGCTCAGAATGGTTATTATTAAACATAAATGGAGTGTTTTAGCTGTCAATATTTTTATTGGCAAAGCTTCGAAGTCAGAATTTGTTTTGAGGCGTAGGTGAAGCTGATGTTTGTTTTGAAGCCAAGTTGAAGTTTTAAAGCTTTGCACACCCCTACAGTACTTATTTTGGAACAAGTCCAGAATACAATGGCACATTTGATTATTAATGGAGCCATTTATATACCTTATGGGGAAAAAATTAAACATCATTGTGTGCTCACCATAGTATGCTAGTAACCTAATGATGGTGTTTAATTTGCTCTGTCCCCAGAAGCATGCTACCATTATCTGGACTTAAGCTTTTTTTTAATGAATACTAATTTGACTTATAATGACATAGGTAATATCATCACTTTTAGAGAAAAATAACACCACTTTCCCCCTAAAAAATAACCTTGAGTTTTGTATGTCTCTATCAATTACTACTCATTCTGAATTTTGTTATTTTGCTTGGTTGTCAGTAATTTTGTTGAAAGCTAAGAATCGAGAATATCGAATGAATGAATTTGACATCCCTACTCTAAATTCAACCTTCCTCATGCCCAACCCATTAACGTAATTAATACATAAGCATTTAACCCAAATAATAAGACAAGGCGCTAAAAAATATATTATTTTATAAAAGAGCGTAAGATTATTTTTTTTAACATTAAGATCTTAACAATATTCAAACTTATATTTATATTTGAGAATATTCTAAAATACTAATGGCAACAAAAACTATGTTTGTATTTCCAAGCGTAACATATTTTAATTAAAAAACATTTAAAACTAATTTATAGAATTTTTACAGAAAATAATGGTTATTGTTGTTTAGTTTAAAGAAACCAGACATTATAGAGTATTATAAAAATATTGATTGTGGTTTTTGAATTGCTAAAACTGTTTTCTTTTCATAAGTTTGATTGGATGAAAATAATTGAAATGCAATAATGATATTAACTCAAGAAAAGGATGAGGTAGAATTTAAATAAATTAATAAACATTCACTAGGGGAAATTAGAAAAGCACAGCATAAAAAACTACCCAGCTGGGATTCAAACAAAATATTGACCTCCTGGGTTCGGGGTTGAGCCAGGTAGTTGAGCTCACTGGTACTGAACAAACCTCCCCAGTTTTTTTTTTACTATCGCGTCCTACTACCCGTTTGAGTTGTACGCTTAAGTACTAATTACACTAATGATTTGAAGGATTAGGAAGGTTATATTAAAAGCACCCGAATTTGCATGGAAGGATAATGGAAAACCTTTTTGGCGAAACCCCTCTCAGTACACCCGACCAAGATTCTAGCATTGAGCTCCCTGTCATCGGAAGCTTAGTCTACTGCAAAAGAGTAGCGCACCAGACTATGCGGCCACCGAGGAAGGTTAAACCTGCCAGTTGTTGATTATAAAGTTTAGTTTATGAACTATTGCTCAATTAAATAGCATTGTTACCTGGATTCTGAACCACAGTGCCTCCATTTTCTACAATCTTGGTCTCAATCTCCTGTTTGGTAAGGGTCTTCCAGCCGGTAAAAACACAAAACTCTTTGTTGGAGAGGAGAGCTGATGATTGACTAATTCCAGAAAGGTCGGCTCCGCGAAACTGACTGGCCAGAGTAGGAAGTTCTTTCATCTGTCGTTTCTTCTTAGGAGAGCCATCGGAGTCATCTTCAGGCTTCACATGCCTAGAGTACAATTTGCCTGAAGCTTCCTATTGACATATAAACAAAATTACTATATGTAGATATTCCTAAAGCATGTCAAGTCTTATTGGTTTATTCTTATATTTTCAACCGTCACATATGTGTACTTATTAAGAACTTAAAAAAGTTGCTTTTACAGGCCTTTCTTCCTCCAAAAGATCAACAATTAATCAACAGACTAAATGTCAAGCTTGTGTAATCTGGTTTACTAGTGATGAGGTTGGCGTTCGAATCTAAACCTGGTATATTGAGGATGATTTTTCTTTAAGGATGTTCAAGGGAATTTTGAGCTTCTTTTACTTTTTTTGTTGTTGGTAAGCCATTAATTGTACTCTTTTGGTTAGAAATCTTTTGTTCTACTACTGTACAAGCAATGTTAGAATTCATTGATGATTAAATGTGGGTTTACTCTTTCATAGTGATAAATTAACGGCTGGGGACTGGATGTTGTGCCTGTCCTAGGCTCGAGTTGGATTATAAGGCACTTAATGCTACAACGGGCTTATCAAGATGGCAGTGGGAAATATATAGCTTGAATATAAAAATGACTCAGGCCACAGGCTGGAAACAGTAAACCTTCTTTAAAATCTTCTTTGCTTTGTAAGAAATACTATTATATTTATTAGAAACAATCTCCAACATTGTTTATCTTATAACAAAAGTTTGTCAGCCAATAATGCTAATGATTTCGTTAAAAAAAAATAAGTTGATAATATATTAAATTTCACTTGCATACACTTAATGGTTTCTTACCCTCCCTCTAATCAAATATGGGTACATTTAATCTAAATACTATCTTTCTCGTTCATATCACATTAGTGTTAGCCTGGATGGCAATTAAAACTGTGGAAAAAAAATTATTATTTGTTAGAGACTATCATTTAAAAGAATGTATCTGGCAACATCCCCCAAAATATTCTCTTGCACGTAGAGTAGAACTCCAACTAAACGGACTCTGACAAAACCGGTCTTAACTGGAAAGCAATGTCAAAGCAGAAACATGAAAATCTGGAAAGGTGTTACTCTTAATTGACAATGCACCAACTCGTCCATCAATAATTGGGCTTCTCAAGAGAGAAAACAGGGATTTTAAGTGCATGTTCTTGTCACCAAATGTCATAAGTCTGCTGCAGCCCATCGGCCAGGGTGTAAATAAGTGCACCAAATGACACTACCGAATGCAACTGCTCTGTAAGTTACTCTCGGTCGAGGAAGGTGAAGAAAGTGTTCTGGATTCGTACAAGAAAATAAATATGAAAGACTGATGTTACACGATTGCAGAAGCTTGGAATTGGGTTAAAAACTTGACACTAAAACGAGCTTGGAACAGAATAAATGGCACATCAACAAAAATAACAACTTGAATTGGAGAAACAAAAAATAAGGCTAATGAACTGGAACAGGAAGTGAGCATGGGTGAAATTGTGAACATTGCGAAGGGAATCTCTGCATGTTCTGAATGTGATGTTGATGGGTGGAGAAGTGGCTTCTGTGTGACTCGAATGATCGAGGATTTCAGATAATGACAGATGACGAGATCTTAGAGAGCGTTGTGGATGAACAGCAAGGAGATGAAGAAACTGGAGAAGGGACGGAAGATGAAACTGTTCCTACACACGGAGAAGATTTTACGTGTTTTGCAAATGCCTTAAAGTGGATGTAATGGCAACCCGAATGCGGAGGTGTATAACTGCTTGCAATCAAGCGCCTGCGGAATCTTGTGGCACGAAAACGAGTGACTTCTTCAAAGCAATGTACCCTATTTGAGATGTTCCAAGTGAAATAGAGTATAGGTATACACGTACTACATTGCATAGAAATACTAAAATAAATTCGTATACAATTAATACCGTATTTTAATTTTTTGTTTTTACTATATTTACATACTTTAATGTATTTTAATAGAACATTACCTATGTTTGCTTAGTTAGTTTTATCAATTTTTTATTTTGTTAGATGTCATTTTTTTCTTAATTATTCCTGAGCTACATACAATTATCCAAATTTCCGCATATCAGGATCGGCTTGATACCTAATTAGTCCATATAATTGGAGTTCTACTGTACCTCAAAGTATGTTTTAGAGCATTTCACAACTAACTATATAAGACAATGAGCCAATCGTACCTTTCTTAAATTTTCAAATTCAATGGTTGTCAAACACTCGTTCCAGTTCTTGTCATAGCGTATTTTCTCTACACGTGGGAAGCGTAGGGTGTAGTTCATTTTAAATGAACGTGCTTCAACAATTTCTGTTGCCTTGATCTAATGAAAGTTAAGAATTTAATTAAAAGAAAAAGTGAGTTAATTACCATGAAATAAAATGTATTACTATAAAAATAATCATAGTTCAAAACATGAGAAATATGTCTTATAAAAAGTTTAATTTAAGGATAATAGATTAAAAGATAAAACTAATGAGTAATGAGTTAAAATTATATTATTTGGATCCCATTATTTTCCCTTTCCAAAGTTGGATTTTCCTCATACAGTCTTAGTTTTGAAACATTATTTCAAATATTAGGACCATAATGAAAAAAAATTAATGTAACCACTAAATTACCACTTAAAAATCTTATTATATAAGTATAGAAACACATATAATTATAATGTTATGGATTTATTTTCTACTTTGGTCTTCTTCCTCTTTGACAAACATTGTCTTTTCCTATTTTTAAACCACTTTAGAGCCTGTGTAAAGAAACAATATTAACAAGTATTTTCAATTTATATAAATAGCTTCCAATATAACCGTGAATACAATGGCTATACAGGATGCTGATAATGAAATGGAAGATGAATAGGGTACCATACTGAAATAAAGGAGTTATATTACCGATTTTTAAGAATGAAGTTTGTGAGGAAGCTGTGTAATAAATGTAGGTGAGAAACACTAATATGCCACTAGAAAAAAATTTATAAGATACTGGAAAAGGGAATAATAAAAAAAAATTGAAGGAAAGTGGAGAAATAAATAGCACAGATTTAGGGATCAGAGGTCTACAATAGACTTGATATTCACTATACAACAGCTGATGGAATTAATGTACACATTTAGAAAGGAATTGGTAATGTTATTTATGGATGTGGAAAAGGTATATGATAATGTGGATATAAATAAAGTCTGGATTTATAGTTGGAGGGACTAGAGTGGAAAGAGGAATTGTAATGAAAGTAAAGCGTATGTATGAGGATAACAGGTGTTGTTTTAAGATGAATAAGCAATGGACAAAGTAGCTCAAAATAAAACATTGAGTGAAGAAGGAGAGTGCTCTCTCAACACTACTATTTGTAATGGTAATGGCAATGGTGATGAATAAAGTGGTAAGTAAACTTGAGGAGGAGAAGGAAGATGAAGTACAGGAACAGCTACAGGAATGAAATAAGGAAGTGAAGGAGTGTGGAATGAAATTTGGCACGACAAATTGTGAAACTATAGTAATGAAAAGGAATAGTATAAGGCAGAGTAAAACTAAGTTAGATTAAGTAGAGCTGAGAAAGGTAGAGTGTAAGATATATTGGAAGTGTGAGTGAGGTGAAAGGTTGGAGAAGAGAGAGGTTAGCGGGAGGAGTTGATCTATAAGGTGTACTTTGTACCTATAGTTATATATGCAGCAGAAACATGGACATGAATGTAGAGGCCATGGAAATGAAGTTTGAGAGGATCATGTTAGCTGTCACAAGGAAAAACAAGATTAGGCTAGGAAAGAAGTTATCCTGTAAAGGGTGGGAGTAAATGAGATAGTAGTGGAAGCAAGGCTTAGATAGTCCGAGCAAGTAATGAGGATGAAGAAGGAGAGGATGCCAAAGAAAATGATGGAGATAAAGTATGTTAGGAAAAAGACCGCAAGGGAGGCCAAGCATTTCCCTAAATGATCTGGCCACAGGCTGGAAAGGGTTGTTGTTGATGATGATATGTTGACAATAATTTAAATCACACAAATCATCAATGGAATTAAATACTGCAAGTTTGGTACCTTATTATATGTGTGTGTAAATTATATATATTAAAATTGTCTATACATGAGTTCTTGAAACATAATAGAATAATAGAAAATACACCAAGTCACTATTTGTTGAAATTATTTCTTATAATCCAATCATTATAATATTCATACATTCAGTTAAGTGTTAAATTACTGGTCTGGGGTCTGGTTGTTAAGTTTATACTATAATTATAATTGGTTCTGAATAACCAACCAGCAGTATTTGAAAAATTGATTAAATAAAATTAAGATTAGTCTCAAATCCTTGAATATTTAATACCCTTAAGGATCCAAGGGCCCATCCCTAATTTAAAGTTAACACATGCATTTATGTTGTTTTTAATATACTTTTTTTTAAATTTCTGCTGTTATTTTCATCACAAATTAAGAGTTCGGGTAAAAAAAATCTGAAATAATTGTATTACATTTTAGAATTTATTGTCTTAAGATAAAATACATTAATTATTTTGTAATATAGAATTTTGTAAATTATATTTAATACCCAAATTTACAGAGTTACACAAAGTATTATATTTGTAGCCAACATTATATTCTAAATTAGATTTGGCTTCAGGAATATATCATATTATTCGATTCAGCTTCGAATTGAAAAAATTGACTTTATACAGTCCTACAAAATAGATTCGAACTTCGATTCAGCTTTGAGAATATTAATTTTCATATTTTAAATTCAAGTTCACTTCTTATTGAAAGAGTGAACTTCGCACATCCCTATCATAAATTAACAAATATATAATACAGCACATAAATAGCTTTATCCAACAAGCCTGAATTCTCTCAGCCTATAACGCTGTAGAGTTAAAGCCCGAGTGTTCACTAAGGGTCCAAGCTCAAGCTCAAAATCAGAAGTAATCGCAGGCTCCTGCAAGCAAGAGCACCTCAATGAATATGATTCAACACACTATTGAAATTTAATGTTTTATGCCAGCCTATAGAGAGTTATAATTAAGAAGTGTAAATATTCAAAGATAGCAGAGGAACTCGGGTTAGCCACATAACGATTTTGTTTGTTTCAAACAGAAAAAAACCTCTTCATTTAATTTTTTCAGACTCATTTTAGTCAATTTAAAAAAATATAATCAACAATTTAGAATTCCAGCTTCGAGGTGCAGATTTCTTTGAACAGAGGCAACTAATTTTTAAATTTAGTCCTCCACATGCAGTAAATATCACGCAATGCTCATGACAGACAGATAAACCAATTCTTCTTTTTATTAATATAGAATATAATAAGCATCATTAACAGTTTGGTATCAAATATTAAAAGTATATTAAATAGAGGGATGTTTACACTTCTTATTTAATATTTACATCCCAAAAGAGCATAATTGTTATTGAAAAGAGATTGTAAAGTAGTGGTGACTAATTGTCTAAAAGGCAAATATAACTTCTTTGTGCAGTGGCAACAATGTAAATTGGGAAATGTGTTTTGCTTTTTACCATGAGGCACATTGTTTTTATCCCCTTTATTTGTTCCTATCTCTTTTTTTTTTACCAGAACCACCTTCCTTCATCAAATAAATGTTATATAAAGGTATTAAGAGGGCGGTCAACACTTGCTTACATGGTAAAACTAAATAAAAGATTGTGACAAAACCGTTCTATGGATTTGAAATCGGCTTT
>CABFVX010005620.1:0-42042 GCA_902151425.1 Timema shepardi | reverse complement strand
TTGTAGCGTGTCAATCAGATTGATTGAACACCTACAAGAAAAAAGTTAACTATTTATCACTATTTGTGTAATTGGGTGCCACGTTGGAGTTATATCAAGATATTGAAGATAAACTACCTGAAAGTTATACTCTCTCATACAAAAAATACGTAATGCCCTACGTTCAACACGTGGTTAGTCAAAATAATAATTGTCTATTGATGATTGCTGTTCTAAATATCAAAGAAGAGGACTAATATTATTATAGTTATGAATAAGATATGTGAATGCATACCCTTGTTATAAGATGGGGTCAGATAAAAAAAACTTACTGCCGACCATGCGGCCCTCAAGATAATTGAAAAAATATACATCTATATTATTTCTTTGCGTAAAAATAACAGTGAAAATCAAATAACTAAATTAATACTGATGCATTTTGATATAGGATATGTGTGTATAAACTCACCCACGGCCAGATGCCTGCAGATATAATTAACTCGCTTCTAAAAATCACAGGATTATCTATCATGGCGGCTCCACGTGGTGCAAATCTCGCCTGTTCAGTAGAGAAGGAAGCGTCGAAATGGAAGCCGACGCTCCGATCTCATGCGCAACTGCGCCTTGGTGGCCGACAGAAGAAGCTCGTCAGTTTATGTCTCTTCTCTTTCCCTTCCTCGTTTATTCTTCCTTATTTTTACCTCTGCTTCTTAATTCGTTCTCCTTTATCTCTCTTTCATGTTTATGTCCGATTGTGACTATATATGGGACGCGCCGCGGGTTCAATTTTGCAGAACGCCTTTACACAGCCAAGGTACTACAACGAAGCGCTGCTGGTGAATAACCAAGACGGATCATGGAGTCTGGGTCGTCGGAATCACCACCATAGCATCGTCGAAGCAGGATGAATCGTCCTATTCAACGCGCTGGATACGAGGACGCCGCAGCTAGGGTATCGGTATCCAGCGGTCGTCATTTAGTCCCTAGTATTTAGATTCTAAGTTAGAAGAAACTTTATTTTGGTTTGACATAATGTAAATAGTTATTCGGAAGTCCCTTTTTTTAAGCAAGACAAAATGTTATTTTTAAATCTAGTATCATGTTCAGAACTAGCTAACTTCATTATGCAAGAAGTACCTTGACAATATTACGCTTTTTTAGTCTGATGGTCAAGTCAGATTTTAATGACTCATAAAGTCAATTGCTGAGTGCATTATTGTATTTTTGGACACTGTCCTAACGTTAAAGCCTCTGGCTCAGAAAATGTGAATTTTAGTGTTGCAGATTTACACTAACTCACAAGTTCCTATAAATCTTGAAAAGAAAAGTAATTAATGACACCCTAAACGTCATGTGCATCAGTGCTTTGTTATTGATGGTTATCGCCAGGAAGTCTGTTTCTTTCTTTTGCCTTACGCAGTCCAGTTGTAAATGATAGAGATTTGACGATGCGGTCATTGTTCATGGAAAGTATTAGTTTGGGTGAGCAACCCGTGGAAATTGGCCTATTGTCATAGTGGGGTCCGCACAAATAATACTATTTTGTTTTGGCCTGTAAATAGGTTCTTAAATTTTGTATTAGTTCTAAAGGATGTTAATGTACTATTGAATGCTCTGGTAGTACCGTAAGGGAACATGTCCGGCCATAGTACTTTAATGACGCCTGGCCCTTAGCCATCAATCAGCAGGATTCACCAGCCAATTATCCAACAAATTTAGTGGATCTCTGGTAATATTCAACCCTGCCAAGTGAGACTGTATAAAAGTTATCTTATAAATTTGTTCTATATTTTGCTTTAACTAATTCTCAAATTACTCTCCTTTTAGAAATTCTACAGCCTCATGCCTGGCCACTGTGTTGCCCAGGTAGCCACAAGTAATCAAGTAATCCCTCAAGTTTATTTGCCTTGAGAAGAAATTTAATATTCTATAATTTTCTACCTTATTGTAAAACTTGTACATTTTTATGCTTTTAATGTCTACTAAATAAAACTATTGTCAAATTGAATTGTTCAGTTTTCTAATTTACTAAAACTTAGTTTTATTTAGTTGCACCATGACTTTTTACACAATTTATAGTTAATACAAATCAATATCATTACAATGCTTGGTGGCATTGTCTCACAAGCTTTTTAAATTAATAGAAAAATCTACCATTAAAAACCAAAACCCCTTGACCAATATTAAACAACTGTTGAACTATGAAGAAAATTAAACCTTGTGTTAGTACGGGAGCAATATTTTACATATTTTGGCCAAAAACAGGTTTTGACATAAAAACTGCCAAAACACTGACTTTTTCTTATGACTACTTCCATCCCACCTTAAGAGATGGTCATTTCAGGGGTATAGAAAACAAATTTGCGAACTTGTTAGATACTCAAGATTAAACAGCTTTATACAAAGTCAGATTCTGATATGAATACTTTTTTTGACACCTTTCATATATTTATGGGTACTATCCTAAGCTATGTTATAAATATATATGTATATGACATGTGGAAGTTTATAATAAAACAAATAACAATAGTTCACATGTAGTTTTCGTAATGTAATGAGACTGTTGACGTAGCTCGAGTTACTATTCTGGTTTAACACTAATAACTGTCATCTCTTTATTATGTAAAGAAAAGTTTTGGTACAGTTCTACAGTAGCTTATAACTAGAAAACCATTAACGAGATAATTTTTAATGCGTACATTTTTTATATTATGTAGATTTTCTCTAGAAATGTTATAATTTTTCAATAGCAGTATTTTCATAAACATTAATAAAGCATTCTCTTCAGGGGATAGTTTTATCTATGAGCGATTTAAGCTCTTGTTGTATTACCATAGGAAGGGCCTTATCTTTCAGTTTAAAAGATTTTTTAAAATCCTTTATAGATTCAAATGCGAAGTCATGGACTTTACAAAATTAATTTTTAAGCATATGGTTTTGATTTCACTCCGCAAGATAAACCTAATGATATCCTTCCAATGTTGGTTACTTACATTTGCCTATATTGAGCCGCACGGCTTATAGTACGTATCTTCCTCTACGAATCCTATGTTTGAGAACTAAAATATCCTAAATAAATTATATATAATATATTTAAAGAGAATTTACCAGAAGAATTCGCATGTAGGGTATATCTATAAGACAACTTATTTTTTCCCCCAAGCTACTCGAGAACTAACCCTGGCCTATAAGAGTCAATATAAGACAAAACCTATCATCTTGGGCCAAAAATTCTGCAATTTAATACTTTATGGAAAGCTTAACGCAAATTCATATGTATTTAATATAAGGCCTTCGTCATTCTTCTTGATTCAGTTGGAATGTGAAATGTATTTGTACTATTGGCATCATAAAGCCTCAACTGGGTGGCCAATGGCTTTTATTCTAATGATAGCTCTTAGTAGCTGATGATATCTACACGTCCATCACAGACTCTGTATTAAATTATGAGTGAAGAATGACGCTGAGCACGGAGTGATCCATGGATAGCTCAGTGGTAGAGTATTGGCGTGCTAAGCCAAAGGTCTCGGCTTCGATTTCCGTGTCCGGGTGTCATTTTTCAATTCATACGAATAAGGAAGGCCTTCAGCCAACCCCTGTCGAAGCTATTCTAAACAAGACTTGATCAACTTGGCGCACACCGTGTCAGTCTGTCACCAGCACCCTTATATGGTAGGCTGACCCGTCATACTTAGTATACTTGGGGATTGCCTAACTGTAGCTCTGACTAGGGATCTCGATTATCAATAAACACACGGAATATTTGCGAGACACATTTTTTTTACTCTGGACTTGTGGGCGTGGCTAGCACGTGTAATATTGACTAACCCACTTCGATGAACGCGTGGTCTAATGCGCTACTCTCGCAGTAGACTAAACAGTCGATGACGTATTGGTCGGGGTTCGAATCTCAGTTGGGTGTACTAAGAATGGTTTTAAAAAAATTGTTTTCCAATCTTCCTCTACGGAAATACAGGTACACTTTATATATATATATACTTATATATATATACTTTATATATATATATATATAAACTTTATCATCACCAAGACCATTAGCGTAATTAGTACATAAGCATATATATAGCACGAACGGGTTGTAAGAAGCAGTGCTAAAACAACAACATATTGACTGGCAAGGCTTGGAATTGGTTATACCCGACTAAGGTGTATGTCAAGTAAGAGTAAAATAATATAAAAATAAATCTAGATATAAAGTATACAGTATATTTATTAAATTTGCATGAATGTAAAAAAATACTTAATTTTTTTAGCTAATGAAAACAATTTCAAATGAAAGAAACATGAAATAATTCTATCTTTATTTGAATTTAAAATTTGAATAGATCTATAGTTACATTTATTTAAATGAACATATTTTTTATCCAAACCATCTTATTACTAAGAGTTTTAGCCAAAAACTATGGGGTATACATTTTTAGACACTAATAAAATGTCATAGTAGGCTTGAATAATCAATTTATTTTTTGATACAAGATTTAAAGTAAAGCAAGTTCTTTAAGCTGATACATAAAAATTCCAGAACAATTTAAAGAAATATGTATATTTTATATTAATTTATAATAAATACCTAACCCAAAGCTTGGCTGGATCTTCAACAGTTCCACCATCAGCTGTAAAGCCAAGGCAGCACTGAATATATGTACCAGGGAAATTAGGAGTGAGGTAGTTTCCAATTGATTTCCTCACTGAGCAAAAAGGTATTATTGTACATCAGTTTGTCAAGCTCACCTAAATTAACCCACCAACTGACCCTTCAAGATACACCTTCACTCCATTCATCACAAGGACTGACTATGTATTGAATGTTATTACTAGTATCGTTTATACCTCCCTGCCACTTTCATATTTGTCAGAAATAATTTTAAAATAATAACTAACACCATAATTAAAATATTAATTGGATTTAGACGATAGCTAAGTAAAACTTGAAGATAATTTCACATATAACAAATTACATTGTTTCTAAATATCTAAATTTGTTTTTTTACGTCATTGTAAATTTAATTTCCGTAAAATAATTCGTTTTTTATATTGCTTCTTAAAGAAGGAGATACCGGTTGTACTTTCTGAACTATTATAAAATTTTTGATGGGTTGTTAAGGGGTAAAGGGAAGAGGGCTACTTTCGCATCCATACTTTTAATATCCAGACAAAAAAAAAACACTTGTGCTTAAACTCATCATCTCAAACTCTTCGTGCGAACAGTATCGGCAAGTAAATAGTTGACAAAATCGACTTTAAAAAAACTTCTCTACTACCCCTAGAGGGTTAGAAGGGTTGAGGGTTAGAAGGAAGTGAAAGAGAAAGGGGAGGAGAAGGTGAGAAGGAATCTGTGTGGAGTCAGCACGTATCCCTAAAGACGTCTGGCGGTGTTTACCGGGGTGTGCAGTTTCCGTTGGCGCGTGGTATAGAGGTGCCTTCCTCTGCTGGATGTTACCGACTGCTGACACCAAGATAGGTTTTTTTACACAAGGACCGTTATCTCACTTCTTCCACCTGTGCCATGGTCTGTTCTATCTCCCTTACTCGCACAGGTTCTTCTCTCAACGACTGTTGCTAAGAAATGCTGCGGGCTTATCTCTACTTGGTGGGAGAACCTTCAGGCACGTTCCCTATGGAGTGTGGAGAATATCGAGAAAAAAAACCACACGATAGTTTCTTGAACATCGGTTCTCGGATGAAAAGTAATATAGCCTTGGGTTTAGAAAGTGAAAGTGAAATTTAATGATGATAATATTTGTAATAAATAGCCTCTGACAACTAGAGCTTGGCGATCCGACACCTCAGCTCTATTGATAGCCTGTCTGACTACTGAGCAAAAATCCCGGGTTCGATTACAAGCATAGACGAAAAAATTATCATTGGTGAAATGTAGGTTTAGCCTTTCTCATTTATAAATTCATGGCTGAGAACTGGGTGTTGTTCCTGTTCTAGTCTTAAGTTATATTATAAAGGAGATGAAGCTACGACAGGTCTATCAAACCGGGAGTGAAGAATATATGGCTTGAATTAAACATTGACCAAAGCCACAAACTTAAAACAGTCTTGGATGCAAAGTAAAACTAGAGCTTGTACAGGGCAATTAATAATTTTATATTATTTGTCAGGAGAACAGGTATTTTCAACTCTTAATGATTTTTTTAGCGTATACCATACTTAGCTATGATTTATGCAGTATCTAGTTCAGTCACCGTTAATGTCAATTTTTAGTCGCTTTGTGTGAGAAGAACGTTACCCAGGGTATATACCTTGGAGGTTGTCTACACGTCATAACCGCGATGAGATGGTGTGATGATAGTGATAACGGAGATGTTGAGTCAGTGGGAATCAAACCTTTCTTAAGCCTAATTAACCAGACCATAGTCACCATGGGAACAATTCCTCTTTCGGGAGAAATACCTATAGTACAGCCGGGAATAGAACCTAGGACTTATAGATGATTAGCCATGTCCGCTGACTAAATGACAAAAAGGCCATTTATTTTGGCTTTAATTTGATTATAAGCTTGTAGAAAAAGCCATAAATAATCTTACCTTGAAAAGGTTGAATAATATTCAGAATCGAATAAAAATAAGGTTTTATAAATATTAAAATAAAGTAGGCTACTGTATCAAATAAAGTTTCAAGTATTCATTCCCAATTAATTTTCTGCTAATGTTACTTTGACAGATGGCGTCAACTTGGTTCAATGTAAAATAATTATGGTGGCCATTTTCCAATATTTACTATTATACACCTTTTAAATATATATTTTTTTAAATATTTCAATAGTGATTCGACTACAGAGCTGTTTATAAGTACCTTAATTTTTATAAGCACAAATAATTGAGAATTGCAATTAATAAGACATATTTTACGTGACTTTAATAGAAAATTAAATTTTAAAAAAAGTGGCAAGTATTAGGATCCCTGCAAAGCCTTAATGTGTGCGGGCGTATCTTTAATCCCAGGGGCTATAATTTAGTTTTGGATTTGTATTTTATCTCAGACAATACAATAAATCCCCTGGTGACAGAATTGAGTATTTAGTGATTTTTTCTGTTTACGTGAATTTAGCTGGAAGGATACATAATATAAATTTGTACTAGATAAAGCTCGGAATTATGCACCAATGGTTTAACACACTGTTTCCATACTGACCAAGTATACGGTTTCCACCATTTAATATTTTACAAATATATCATTTATAATCCTTTGAGTATTTTTAAATTAGACCCTGATTTTGGTAGGATTGAAGAATTTGGTGGTTAGTAAAGTCACGTGAAACATTTTAATATTTCCAAACATCCAGTCATGATACATGCAGATGTAACTTTATATATACATATATTATCAATACATATTAAATAACACAACTAATATAGCGAAAGGTTATCAATGTTGGCTTGAAGAAATATGTTTGAATTTTATATATATATTTTTTTAGCTGTGCTTCTTACTACCCATTTGGGTTATACGCTATCTACTAATTACACTAGATGTTTCAGGAATTAAGAAGGTTATATTTATAGTAAGTGTGCCTGCATTTGCGTGGAGATAGAGTTGAATAAAATTTTGTAAAAATCACCTTCAATACACCCGACCAAGATTCTAACATCGATCTCCCCGCCATCAGAAGTCTAGCCTAATGCAAAAGTAGCGCGTTAGACCACGCGGGCACCGAAGTGGGTCACACCTTATACTATTACTATAAAAAAATAGTACTAATAATAAAGTGAAATGCCATACATGTTGGCCGCAAAAATGTGTTTGTATTTTCTAAAGGATGGACATTTAACTGTGGTGATGGTTAGTGTTAAGTGATGTGTAGATGTGTTAGTGCTAGTGAGAAATGGCACATGGAAAATGATCTGGGTATCTCAACTGGTAGCCCAGTGGCAAGTTTAGACATACGTTCAAAGCTTGAATATTTGCCAAATACACACTTTTTAATATATTTCATGTTGAACTCTCCCCTACTTTATTTTAAAATACATTAATTGGGTATTAAAACAGACGGGCATATTTTAAAAAGTGAATTCCATGTCACAAAATAAAGTTATAATGTGTTAATTATTTTAAAAATTTGTAAGACGCCATTTGAATAAAGCTATGATATTAACAATATATTATTTTTATTACTTTTTTAATTATAAGTACTCTTGCTTTAGTTATTATAATGGGTGTTCCTAGCGTGCCCTTTTTGAACATACCGATTACATACGCACACGATTTACAAAATATTTTATAATTATAAACGTCACAACACAGTCTTCCTCCTGATTGTTTATAACTATGAGATGGAAAGTTACAGTTTAACTAATGCTACATCCGTTGACATTGTTGGGTATCCAACCTAAGATCACTAGTTCCATAGAAAAGTGGTTTTCAACCTATTTTCGATTGCGTATTCCTTTATTCGTGAGCACTTATCTCAAGCATTACATTGGTTTAATTTCTATAAATAAACTAAGACCCTTCTCTATGGTCCAATTTCTCAAAATAACTAATTAACTAATTTAGAACAAAAATGTTTATTAATTAAAAGATTTCTTCACTTAAAGAACCATTATCTATATACTCTGAATGCCAGGCTAAAAAATAAAGACTTATATATTATCTGATTATAAACTTTTAAAAACTTCACATGTCACTCAAGTAAAATGTATTAGCAGCTTAGGCATACAAAACTAAAACAAACAAACATGAATTAGAATACAATGTGTATACTTACATAAAAATACTCAGCTTATGAGATCCCTGGCATAGTTGTGAAGAATTATTTTGGTTCATATGATGACTTGGAATTAAAAAAACGACCACCACTAATAAATTATTTTTGCGTTCTCTTAGAATAAATGTCAAGTATCCTTGAGGGTATGCGTGGCACAGGTTGAAAACCTCTGCCCTAAGCAGACGTGCTACCGACTGACCGAAGACGTTGGGAACCAAGATCCCGTACATGTTCATGCTAGCCAGCTATGATCAGAATGCAAACACGTTTTATTACAATTGTATTTTATTTTATAAAGATATTATTATTATTATTTATGACACCATCATCTTGTAGATGTCTCTCCGTTATATTTTAGTCCTTTCTTTTCTTTGTCTTTTTTTTTTACCACGCCGTTTTAAACTCTAGGTGGAGCTTAAAAGCTTTCAAGTAACAATGAAATATAAGCTCTTTTATGGGAGTACCCCGAAATAAGATGGAGTACAAACCTTTTCTGGAGGAAATTATTTTACTAAAACAAAATTCAGTTTTTTTAAACATTGAATAAATAGAATTTTGTCGCTTATTCCCTACGTATAAAACAGAAAAGTAAATGGTACGACACAATCCTACACACTTTCTCATATTAATGTATTAAAGCTTAAAAAAAATCAAAATAAATCAAAATCTGGTTTGAAGTAAACTATCCCACGTTTTTTTTCTCTTCAGAAAAACTAACCTATTAACTCTTTAATTACAATAAATATTCTTCATATACAAATTTTAACTAAAATGTTTAAAGCATTAACTATCAAATTTCAAAAATCAATTAACTGTAATCTTCCCTCAATTTAATTGTTTTTGATAATTAATATATATATATATATATTCTTATTTATCATGATTGCCCCCCCCCTCCCCAGATATCCATTTTGAACTCAATCCTAAAATTCATTTCGAAATATTTCAAATTTTCCAAAGTTTGTCGTAAGTAAATTTACTTTAAATAATTTATTTTAGAAAAATTATTACGTAAGATGATCTCCAAATAACAATTTCAAACTAAATCTTTGAGATATTTGTATATTATTTTAAACAATTCGATTATAGTAGCCAAAAATAATTTGTCAACTAAAACATTCACTAAATATACATTTTAAACAAAATTGATTGGAACTAAGCAAAATACTCATCACTAAGCTACCCTTAATTTCATGGCTAGGGTAAAAAAAAAAGGTTCTTAGGTATTTTCCTATAAAATCTAGGTATCAAGTTTTAACAAACTTCATCAAAGTGTTTCAAATTCATGGCCGGATATAGACAGATAGGCAGAGAGAAATAGATAGACAAACATACATGAAGACAGACAGATTTGTAAATGTATGATGACAAGTAAAAACAATTTTAATCTATTTTGGCTTTCAAGGAAGTCTCAACTTACTAAATTCTTACAAATATATCCGTTTGTTTTATATTATTCATATTATACTTGATATAAGGGAGCTAATATAAAATAGTATAAAAATATGAAATTAAATAACATATAAATTCTGATGTTTGTTTTTTAAATGGCAAAACTTAACTTTCATGGCATCACTCAAGTTTTAAATTTTATTGATTTAAAGTATCAGAAACAATATAAAAAATTACACACTTTATAACATAATTATGACTAAAGCTTTATTTTGTATCTGTATTTTACAAACTTTAGTAAGTCATATACCCAATTTGGGCCATGAACTAACCAAACTACCCCTTTCAGCTCTTCATAAACATGATCGAGTGATAAGATAAGCAAAGCCTTTACACAAGGGTAAAATAATTACAAAAATAAAAAGTGTATGACATCACACCCAAATCTGTACAAATTTATGTAAAAGACCAAGGCCTATCATCAAAAAGTATTTGATGATTTATAAAACCCAGTGATATGGCTACGTCACGTGCCACCTTAAATCCTCGCGTTTGCACCTGATGGTATGTGCACCACAGTTTGGGAGACCGTGTTTAGTAACATTACTCTCTTAATGATTTAATTAATTACAAATATATTTTTGTATCACGAGACTGATTGACATTCTATTTGAAAAATAAAAGTAAACTAATAACTGTTGCATCTACTTTAAATAAATATAATCACATTTAATGTCTCGCTATGAACGACTTTTGAAATAGATATTTTCATTCTATTCAATTAATTTAATCATGATATTTTATTTTTATACGCAATACCTTTTAGTGCAACCAAAAATACTACACATATTTGGCAAAATTTATTTCCTTTATTTTTCAAAAACTATTTGCTTACGAATATTAAAAAAAAAGTTCAATTTGAAACACAGCAACTATACTGAGTGATAAAAAAATGGTTTGATTCTATACAACAGACGAGTACTGTCGAGTTACTTGTTTATTGACAGGACTGCAACCACTATGATCAAATTTAGATTGGAAATTTTAATCAACCAAAAAGGAAATAAATAGAGAGATTTTAATCACTCATTATACTAAGGAGACACAAGCATTGTTCAATTCCAATAGGAAGAACTATTTAGAAAAAACAAACATATTTAATAGAGAATTGATAATTTTTACTATTTAATTAGTGCTATTTGATAAATATTAATAATATTTATCCAAAAGTGACAGCTGTATGTCACATGACTTGATGTATTAATACGTAAAAACGGGGTTGGTCACTTTTTTAACTTTCAGATAAGGTTCTTCTTCACCCGTTTCGGTGGCTAGATGGCTTAAGGCATTGGTCAGCAACATTTTTTTTTATATCGTGGGCCTTATTGGTTAAAAAAAAACTGGTGGCACTGATTTTGAAAAAAATAAACTAAAAATTTATCATTTAATAATTAATTTTGTCTATTTTTATGAGCACAATTGATTATTTGCTTAATCTTTTGCGGGTCAGATACAATCAGCTCGTGGGCAAGATACAGCCCGCGAGACTAGTTTGCCAACCTCTGGTATGGTTGCTATATGACTGACGGTAAGATCAGGGGTTGAAACCCGTTCAGGTGTACTGAGTGGTAGCTTTCCACTTTCTCTTCATGCAAGTACGGGTACAATTATTTTAAATGAAACCTTCTACCTCTAACACATTTTAATCATTAATACATAAGCGTAATTAAAAAAGGCCCTTCTTGTGAAAATTGGACGGTGCAAGGGTGGGAGATAATTTTCCATTCAATTAAGACTATTAAACCCCAGAGCAAACAAAGTTTCTATTTGAACTTTGACCCAGTTTACTGTGCCACGAATCTATTATAATTTAGCTAATCACTGTTCCATATTTCGAAGCTATTTTCTCTCACGCAAGGATGGTCTACAGGGACAATATTATTACGTAATGAACGAACAAGATAAGAGAGAGAGGATCTGAGTAGACTGATCGAACGCCGTCCGTCCCTCAGAGACCAAAGTGTTCAGTAGAGCCCCAGTGTTTGTCACGAATTAGCCTGGGACCCCTTTAGAGAGACAGGCGAAGCTAGGGTTTGAGTTGATTAGTGACCGAGGCTAGGGGGCCCCCGACTGACGGCTGTAAATGATGCATGAGGTGCCTCTAGTCTACGACACAGGAAGGGACGCTGCTACTCACTGCGGGTCGAAGAAGAGAAGGGGCTGATGGAGGTGGTGGTGGGGAGGTGGGAAGAGGATGCACTACTGCCATCTATGTACAGCCTAACTTCAACACTAGATGGAGTGGAGAGAGATGATCCCCTTGTGATCGAAGGTTATACGTCATACGAGATGAGATTAAATAGGGAGACCGGCACTAACTTTATGATAAATTTTACTTTGGTGCTATAAATAGAACAAGAACTGTCCTGGTGGCTGAAATTAGTGCCTAAATTAGTTTCTTATTAATTTGGTGTGGCCTATATACGCTCATCTTTGACCCTAATATTCAAGTTCCCTGTTATGGGGTTGTATATATGGTAGGGGTGTTACTTTATAAATGCGAAACGAAGCTTGAAACATGCGAGGCTAAACCGAAGTCGAAGAAGAAGTTATTGAAATTGTCACATATCACTAGCATTTTAATTGTTAATCTATCCATTAAGGGCCGGTATTATGACTCCTGGGTAAATATTAATTTGCTAGATAGATATTTCTATCTGATGGATAAGTTATAAGTGCGTCTTATGACTGCCAGATAGCATTTATCTGCCAGATAAAATGTATTTATCTATCACATTTTTATCGGGACGTTTAAGTACCTGATAAATTTTATCTGGATGTTAAAATGGTTGTTGCCATAGTGACGCGTTGTTTTTAATGATGTTTCGCCTATAAGAACCTGTTTTTAGCTTATAATCTTGGCTCACGTGTTTAGTAAGCATAGGTCCGGGTCATAGCTATAAAGTTAGAACATTTAATTCACACTTTCATATAAATCTACAAGCTATTTGTAGAGTTATATTGATATAGAAACAAATTATCAAAATGTGAGTACAATAAATGAAATTTTGTAAACGTTGTACCCAACTAGTGCCCACATTTTGGCAGACGCCAAATTGATTATTTGCAAGACAACTTAACTTCTGAACCCACGTGACCCCATCTGTTTCCTTGCACTCGTTTAGCCACCATTATTTAACAAATGTTGAGCGTTCTCACAACTCGCTAGGTTGTAGCGCTATCAGCAGGGCATATACGCATGCGCGCACAAGTAAAAACAGTACCATCCTTGCGTGTTCTAAATAAACATATATTTAACCTACAGATAGCTATTTAGGAGATAAATTCAGTTCATAAGACAAGTGAAACCTTTAAGTGGCTGATAACTTTTATCTGGCAGATAACTTTAACCTCCCAATATCAATATTCATCCGGTAGTCATAAGTGTATCTAGATAAATAGAAAGGTTTAAAGTATGAATAAAAAAGCCCAATATATTATTTTATGCTGACGTATCTGAATGTATCCGAATGAATCCGAACCACGGTGGAGGCCTGGCATTCCTCACATTTACAAGATGTCTTGTCAGAGGTGAAGGAAGGGTTTGGTAATCAGATAAATCTGTGCCGGGACCGAGGATTGAACCCCGGCCGCCAGAATAGAAGTCTGACACCTTACCCCTAGACCGCTAGGTCACCAACCAGCTGTAAAGCTGAATGCGTGGCCTGGCTCCGAATGGATAGAAATCACATCAAACCAACCTTCGGGTTTTTGACTTAAGAAGAAGGCGTTATATAGGTTATTTAATCACTAGTCAGTGTTAAAATACTATTTGGTAGTTATTAGGGTGACCTGGCGGTCTAGGTGTAAGGTGTCAAACTTCTGTGTTGGGGGTCCGGCGATCAATCCTCGCTCTCGGCACAAATTTATCTGATTGACAAACCCTTCCTTCACCTCTGACAAGACATCTTGTGAATGTGTGGAATGTCAGGCCTCCACGGTGGTTTAGATTCCACGTTAAATTGTAAGTCCTCCATTTCATCTCACAATCACCTTTCCATTACACATTAGCGTAAGTGCGTATAGCCCGAACAGGTAGTTAGTCGCGGTGCTAATAATAATAATAATAATAATAATAATAATAATGATAATAATAATAGTAATAATAATAATAATGGTAGCTGTTCTAAAAATTAACATATGTGATATAGGGTGAGAAATTTATTCTCTATTAATAAAACAATTATAAAAAACACCTTTTATTTATCGCCAAGAATGTTTGAATGAATTTACGGTATCTTGGAATCTATTCGCATTTGCATAAAGGGAGAGTAGAAAACCATTTAGGAAAAACAACCTTCACTACACCTGACCGAAATTAGAGCCCTGATCTACCCGCCATTGTCAGTCTACTTTATTGCGAGGGTGATGCGTTAGACAACTCTACCAACGAAGTAGGTTGTAGGGAGTTAAAAAAAAAATCTAATGAAGCCGTATTTGATTTATTTTGGCCCACAATTTATGTCATTTTGTTTTCAAAATTACCAAAATGAAGACAATAATAATTAACCTTCTCTTCCTTATCACATTAACTTCAAGGATATCTTCGTTACTAATCATTAGAAACCGTGACGAGCCGGTGACAGGGTCGTGATCATTGGGTTGTGAAACATCGGTAGAGCCTACCCCTCCCTCAGCGCCGCGAGACACAGACCGCAGAGTAGACACTATAGACAGCGTCCGTGTAGGCGGATATGTGTGTGTGTGTTCGCGTTAGTTCCAGACCATTACTCGTCACCTCATCGAGCGAGGGCTCGACCTCAGGACCCTCGACAAGCAAGTGTTTAGTATGGTACCTGCACACGGTCATTATGACATCGACCGGCTGGAAGTTAAGAGGGAGGGAGGTTAAACCCATCAGTCTTGTTCACACAAACAAACATTCGCACTTATACGTCTCTTTCTCTCTCTTCACAGCTACAAACAGTATCGCGTCCTTTTTTTTATTTTTACTTACAACTTTGTTCTGTTGTTAAGTGGTTGGAACGTGCTTGGTCTAGACGGGCTTTGGTTCGATTCCAGATTGTTCTGATGAATATATTTCCTAATTGTTTGCAGGTTCTATCCAATTATTTAGTACGGTCCAGTTATTATTTTGCTATAAAATTTACTAGAACTACATTACCGTATTCATACGTTAAGTCTTGTGATCTGTATATGTAACTTTTGATATGAATTACCAATACCTACAAAACACTGTTAAATAGTAAAATGTTATCAATAATAATGTTAGCTGCCAAAAATAGGTTTGTTTTTTATACGTGACCCTTTATTTGAAAATTGGGTTGTATCTAATTGCTAAGGCTGAGTATGTATTAAAATCCGTGTTGTCCTAGGTTAGGTTAGTCTGCAAGTCGTGTTTAGATATAAGCTACTATGTGTTTTTTAAAATCTACATTTAATATTTGAATCAAGCAAGCAACATTTCTTTTTAAACCCCATCTTTCAACTCGTCTGGGCTATCTACATTTAGTTATACTAATAGGATAGGAATTAGGAAACTATAATTTGGTGGAACCGTAGCCAAATTTTCATGGAAGGATAGTGGATTATCCCTAAGAAAAATCTTCAGTACACCTAGCTGGGATTCTAATCTAGGCCTTACATGGTTCCCAACATCTGTCCTTCGGTTCAATCGTGTCACCTTTTGTGGGTCATAATATCTATAATGACATCAGTGGAACGGGTAGGCGTTAGGATATAGGCTACTAGAGGAAATATTCTAGCTGCACCACACAACGTAATCAGTAATCTAACAATTGGTGTTATTGTAATAAATATAATTTGACTTTAAAGTACTATTTTTTTGATACTTTTTTAAAATTTCAATATAGTATTTTTTGCTTTGTTTTTAAGCTTATAAGGTTATTTTGACAAAAATATGAAGTCTTAGATTTGATTCATAGGCACACATCGTGAAGAATTTTTTTAGGCATAAATATTTCCCAACTTTTTTTTCTGCTATTGTAACTATAAAAACTAACAAATACTAGATTTGACCAAAACGTTATTAATATTAGTTTACGATGCATCTTACAGTTAATTAACTTAAGAACATTGTATTAATTTACTAAAAAAAGTGTTATTATGGTTTGTTTAGGACATAATAGAAATTACAAACAAAATAGTATTTTTCAGTGGAACCAAATATCAAACAACATTTTTAAATTAAATTTTAATTATGTTAATATTAAAATTGAACATTTTTTAATGATTAGAAGATTTGAATTTGGATTTAAGATTCAAAAGAAAATTTAAGATTCATATTAGAGAAATATAAAATTTCAACCATCTCTAAGCAAAACCTTTTATTTAACGTGGCTACCAGTTGTATCACTAGATATTAAGCCATCAAATTACAGTTTTCGAGTAAAAGAGGTCAGTAGAAAGGAACGATCATTTTTCCTTCTCCAACCTAATCTTGATGTGCGTGCGCTTGATAAGGGTAAATATGAGTTGTAATTCCAAAAGGGTCATAACGACACGAAAATATAATTCCTAATCGTTAAATATCCAAAGATTTTGGGTTAGGAGCATTATATTTTGATGTGTATTTCTGATCTTGCAGCGCATGGCACTCATTAATTCTGAAAAATAGTTCAAGAAATGCTATGAAATTATAAAAGATTTGTGATAATTTACTTTTTTTTCCATCCTGTATTAAATTTTTCCTCCCTCCTATACATTACCCCTCTCGTCCCCAAACCGCGTCTTAGTACTCTTTCGGATTGTGAGCAACAAAAAGAGGGACTTTTTAAAGCTTTAGTTTTACCAGGATTTTATTTGTGGAGCGTATTAATATCTATTTCTATTTAAATATTTAATTGCAACATGTTTGTAGATCGAGCTTAGGGCTCATTATGGCCGTAATTTAAGGCGTATTTGTTTTTTTATTCTTTGTATAATGTCATGAATTGACATATTTAAAACTAACATTGAATCCTGGGGGAGAGAGAGACCAGGGCGACGAAAGTGAAAAATCCCTCCCCCCTACCCTCTAAGATTTTAAATTATACGAATGAAAGCTCAAAACAGTAGAAATAAAATGAAGAGCACTGAAGATGTGTCAAATTCAGGGTTTATGTCTTTATAAATATATACTGCAATACACATTAAAGATGCTCATAAAATCACCGATAAGGAAAAATTAATACAAATATTAGTTATGATACATTTTTATGTCGCCCTTCACAAATTCATTTCGGCTTGTGCACCGGTCGAGTCCACCAGTAAAGAAAACAGGTTTTTCCCAAATTGGTAATAAGCCGGCCACTTTGTCCAACCATGGTAAACCAACCCTTTCATACCGAGTGGATCAATTTTATATACATTTGAAATATTAATTAAAATAAAATTGAGCTATACGTATTTTTCTCAGGACCAAAGAATTGTAATAATGGCAGAGGCTTAGAGTGTTCCACTGGTTTACTACCTAACGTCCAGTTTTCTGCTCATTCCTCCTAAGGCAAAGGGGTTTGAAAAATGAGACGTGTAAATTACCAAGTGGGGGTTTTGACGCCCGCCCACCATGCTATCTATCCAATGAGTGTGTGTGTGTGTGAATGTTTTTTCTCCCTTCTTCTCTAAGTGCTCGCAAGTTGAACACCTTGAGTGGGGTCTCAGCTGTTACCACTAAACTTCCAGGCTACCGACAACAAAAACGACATAGTGTACAGTCAGATAAAATTTGAAATAGCACATCACTGGTTTATAAAGGGAGATTTTGGGAACATACAATCGACTATTGTTTCATGAAATGATTTATGAATGCTATATTCGATTATTGTGTAGTTTCCATGATCAAATAATAATAATAATAATAATAATATTTAGCACCGCGTCTTACTACCCGTTCGGGTTATACGCTTTAAGTACTAATTACTCTAATGGATTAGGAATTGGGAAGGTTGAATATAGAGGAAGTGAACCCGCATTTGCGTGGAGGGAAAGTGGAAAACCATTTAGGAAAAACCACCCCCAGTTCACCCGACCGAGATTCGAACCTCGATCTCCCCGTCCTCAGCAGTAGAGCTCAACACGACTAGCGCGTTAGCCAACTACGCCAAGGCGGGTTATGATCAAATAAAATTTAGTTAGACCTCATATTGGTGGTAAAACCGTCTAAGGTGCCACTATCACGAAATAATGGATTGCCAATAACAAGTAGGTTACATTTCAAATCCAAGTCGGGTGTACGAAGGATGATAATTTTTATGTTATTTTTCACACTTTATCACCCCGAAATTTATGTTACATTTCCCCTAAACTCTACCTTAACTATTTTGTTAATTATATGTAGATAGTCTAGATGCTAAGTATTACTCGGCGCATAGGCACACAACATATTACATGGTTATTTTCAAATTAATATTTCACTAAGGATTTTAAAAATATTCCGTGTATCATATATTTTGCCTATAGCTCAAACGGATAGATAGACGTGGTGGAAATTATAGTAATAATATTTTTTTCAGCTTCATTTGGTGTGATTTATCGTTTCTTTCCCGGTACCAGATACAGTTTCATGCCTCCCCCACCGTACATAAAATAATATTAATATCATTCATTGACTTGCCAGGCTATTCCTTCCTTTGTTCGGTATATAACCTGAAAGAACGGCCTAAACCACACTAAAAGCAGATATATCAAATTTTATGTTTTGGTTGTAAATTTACCTATATACCTATTACTCTAAGGTGTTAAGGATTAGAAGGACTTAATTTAGAGTAAGCGCACCCACATTTGCGTGGAGGTAGAGTCGAAAACCATTAAGGAATCCAACCTGTGTGAAACCGACCGGGATCGAACCCTGATCTTCCCGCCTTGGACAATCTACCAATGGTTTTCCATCATCCCTCCGCGCAAATGCGGGTAAATTTCCTTTAAATTCAACCTATGTCATCCTCAATTCACTAGCGTAACTGATACATAGATCTTAAATACGCACGGTACATTCATCTACACTGGTGGCCTACAGTTTAATAAACATACACTCCACTTGCCATCGTTGGAGAATAGGTCAGGATTTGAATCCAAATCAGGTATACTGATGACTTTTCACAAGTTATTTACTATATTAGGTGCTTTCAAGCCTCTAATTACGTTAAGATAGCGAATTTTTTCTTTTAAAATGTCCTTTTAATGCTTAACTCTTCCGGTAGGATGGAAGGGGACGCGAAAGAAGGCCAATGTTCTTCCAGTTTTTATGGAAAAATATTTTTTTCAGTCAAATTAAATACAATATTACTCCAGTATAAAAATAGAGTTTAATTTTCTTCCCATGTTGGTATCAACCGTTGTTGAATATCTGTCATGAGCTTAGCAACATTATCTAACAAACTTTTTAAATGAAGAGAAAAAGTTATCATTAAATTCCAGAACATCCTTGACAAATATTCAAGAAACTATGAAGTCACGATGTGAATAAAATTAAATTATGTGTTTGTACTGGAGCAATATTTTATTTATTTTGGCAAAAAAAAATGTTTTACCATAAAAACTGCAAAATTACTGGCTTTATCTCGCATCCCATTCTATCCCACCTTAAGTTAAGTGTTTAATTACTGTTGGGTTAAAGGTCCAATATGAAAAAAATCGACATTAAATATTCACTAATAATGACAGGAATGTGTTAGCCTGGTTACTAAAACCAACCCGTACAAAATTTATTACTATATATCCTCCTAGGTCTGAACCAGGGCCATCTATTCATGGAGTTGACCTCTCTCTCTTGATACCCTCGATCATAGAAACTGGCTACTTGTACTCGACCGAGGTTATATTTTTATATATATATATAGCTATTTTTTTATTACAAATGCTTCCCTGAAAACTTTCTATCTGTTGCACGAGAGAGATTTGGCAAAAGAAAAATGTGGTCAGGGCCCACTTGGCCATTTCCTTTTCTACTTCTTTAAGATGAAGAAATACCATATCTAGTCTTTCTTTCCTCTCTTTCGTGCCATGTTATGTCTGGTTCTGTGTGGTCGTTACTTTCATGGGGTTTTTTAAGTTGAAAAAATCTCAAATATATAAAAAGTGTGTTTGTGTAAAGATATTTATTTACTAGGAGTATTTCACGTAAGGTTTCTTTGACCAACTAGATATTGTTTAGTATGATTTTGGTAGGAAGAACGGTAGAAGTTTGTTATTATTATAATTATTATAATTAGTACCGCGTCTTACTACCCGTTCGGGTTATACGCACTTACGCTAATACGTAATGGTAGGATGATTGTGAGATGAAATGAAGGACCTACAGTTTAACGTGGAATCCGAACCACGGTGGAGACCTGGCATTCCTCAAATTCACAAGATGTCTTGTCAGAGGTGAAGGAAGGGTTTGGTAATCAGATAAATCTGTGCTGGGACCGAGGATTGAACCCCGGCCGCCAGCACAGAAGTCTGACACTTTACCCCTACACCGCCAGCACAGAAGTCTTGACACTTTACCCCTACACCGCCAGTTCACCTACTAGAAGTTAGTTACTAAAACAACGTTAATATATGAACACATCAACTCAAGTTAGCTGCAGCTGTCACTTTCTATAGATATTAGCAATAAATATGGAATAACACAACTAATATAATAAAATACTATCCAAGCTTCTCACAAAGAAATAGGTTTGAATTTTCTCTACAAACAGCTTACAAGCTAACTTAATATTAGAGCATCCGTAACATCCAGGGATCAAATTTGATATATATTTAACGTGCGAAAAAAAAAGTTAATTATTATAGGAAGAGAATGCTGTTTTTTCTAAAAACTTAATTAAAATGGTAACACTTTCATATTTAAGTTTTTAATATTTCAGTTTTCCCAGGAATGAAAACAATATTTATACACGACTAATTTATTCATTTATTAATAGAGAGGTTTTCAATTTATTTTATTGGTGGTATACCCGCTTTGCTGGCCGAGTGGTCTAAGGCGCTACTATCACAGTAGACTAGACTGCTGAGTACGGGGAGATCGAGGTTCGAATCTCGGTTAGGTGTGCTAAGGTTTTTTTTTACAAAATCGTTTTCCAATCTCCCTCCATGCAAATATGTGTACACTTGTCTCCATCCCTCAAACCATAAGCATAATTAGTATATAAGCGTTTACGCCGTACGAGTAGTAAGATGCGGTGCTAAAAATATGTTGTGGTATTCAATATAATAAAAATGCTATTTTTTAGTAAAACAAAATTGAATTAATTATTATTTTTTAGCACCGCGTCTTACTACCCGTTCGGGTTATACGCTTTAAGTACTAATTACGCTAATGGATCAGGGATAGGGAAGGTTGAATTAGAGGAAGTGAACCCGCATTTGCGTGAAGGGAGAGTGCAAAACCATTTAGGAAAAACCACCTCCATTTCACCCGACCAAGATTCGAACCTCGATCTCCCCGTCCTCAGCAGTCGAGCTCAACACGACAAGCGCGTTAGCCAACTAGGCCACAGAGGCGGGTTGAGTTAATTAATTTAAGTATTTAGCTTCAGTAGTTAATGTAGAGAAAGGTTATTCTTACTTTTACACTTTTATTCATTGTTCGTCTTACTACCCGTTTAAACTATCAGCCCATTCTCACTAATAAAGTAAAGATGAATAAGTTAGACCTTAGAAGATATGCATCCAAATGTGTTAAGAAGGTGAGTGTAAATCAATTAGATCATCATTACCTTAAATACACCTAGCTAGGACTAGAATCTGTACCTCCTCATAATCGGTAAATCCAGTCTATAGTGAGGATGACGCCTTAGACCACCGATACAGGTAATGCGTCATAACATTGATATAACTATTTAATTTATAATAACCATGAAAATCAAAGTATATTTTAAAATGAATCCATTCCCCTCTCCCCCCTTCATACCCCTATCGTAATATGGCCACCCCTGAGCTTATAGTCAACCAACCAGACGAGATGAGAGCTCTTCACTGACGACAAAGAAAAGCATAAAAATAAGAAATAAGATAAAAAGAATGAAAGAAAGAAAAAAAGATAGAGAAGGAGAGAATATTTGTGGGGGAGAAGGGGGAGCGGGAGGAGAAAAAAACTAAAAATTGTCATAAGAAGGAGTTTTCTGGACGTTTCTTTCATACGTGACCTTTTGCTACCAGTATTGCTTCACCCCCAACGTTCAGACATTTTCTTTCTACACGACAACCGTAGAGACGGAAAATGAAGAAGAGGAAAGAAAAATAAATGTACCTTTCGAAATTTTACGATCAGAATTTTTTCTCCAACACCTCATTGGCTTCACTTCGTGTGGATCATCCAACACGAGATCCAGTGTTGGTAACTTCTCATCATACCTGAAATGTGTTTTTTTAAACCTATCAGCGATGGTATTACTCAAAATAATGTGGGTTTCATATATTTTTCTTCATTTTTCTTCTTTTACGTACCATAGAACATGAAACTTTTGGGCGTGTGTTCATTCGTGGGAAAATGTAATATCGAAAGAAATATTTCTTTCCTTGTCTGAAAGTCCACATGTTAGGGAAATTTTCACGACTCGAAAGAGAATCGGTGAATGGGATGTGATATTGAAAGTTTATAACAAGTGCAATCTATTGAAAACTAGGAAAAAAAACACATTCTCTGTGGGGAGTTCAGTAATATTAAATTCAGCATACAATTATTTCATATTTATTCATCTAGCAATTATTTGATGAATAGTTTTTTAAATAAAATTCTTATAAATATGTTCGTAAAAATAAAGTAAAAGATTGTTTGTTCAATGCTGTATTTTATGTATGTTTTTAAATAGTATGTAGTGGTCAACAACTCTTATTTTTCACCAACCCTTACTACCCATCCAGGCTGAAGGTTTAATCTAGACTCGAGAGCAAGCGTACCCCAAAATTTGCAAGTAGGGAGATTGGGAAATTATTTAGGAAAAGTTCACTCTCAATATATCAGTCAGAGCTGTGAACATCAGCCCCCCCAACGTCGGCAAACCAAAGCGTGCCCACAAATATAACAATGTCTTAGTAAAATATTGAATAATAAAGAGATAAAATTAAAACACATTTGCCCTGAGAAAATCTGGGAAAAATAATTGAAATTCACATTAAAAAAAACCCTCAGTGATGTCGACCATAAATCGCATCTTTGTTCGACTAAAACTGGTGTTTTTCTGGAATGTGAGTCTTTTTATACTTTGGACGACTAATTTATCAATGGGAATGTTTTATGAAGCCATTTTATAATATAGTTAACCTATTAATTCGAACATTAATGCAATACATCATCTTGAGTAGTTTAATTTTAATCCTTGATTAAAGGATGGATGAGTCTGAATTTACTATTTCGGCAGAAACACACACCACGATTAATTTGACCCTCATTATTAACACCTTATATTACACAAACAATAGTTTAATATAACATTAACCATTAAGTACTTAATTTTGTATTAAAAATACAATATTTCGGTTGATCATGAATGTAAATTCAAAATTTTATTACATCCCAGATTTAAATAGGTCTAACATTTTTCTCAATAATTTGTTATTTGAATTAAGTATAGCGACAGTTCTACTTACAAGAGTACTGTGTTAAATAAATAATAAGTGCTGTTGCACACGTACCGATATTATCGGTGTCGGCACCGGCGCTGATATCGTTGTTAGCACCGATATCGGCGTTGTGTGTTGCACACACACCGTAAATATCGCTATCGATGCTTGAGAGGCATAGACAGTTTTGTGGATGGTGGTGAGCAAACAACATGGCCACCAGCTCTGCGCACTGATATCTGTGTATTTATCGAGGGTGCCTCTGACATAGTTCCGACAAGTCGGTAGTCGTCACGATAGTGCTGTCGTGTCGGCATCGTGTGCAACAGGGCCGTAAGATTACATGGAATCTCACTACCACCGATATCGGCGCCGGCACCGACACCGATAATATCGGTACGCGTGTAACAGCACTAAGGTATACGGCATGAAATTCCCAATGTTTCAGACTAAAATAACTTACACCTAATGGCATACAACTGATACAAGTGTTCAGTACGTCTTAGACACGCGCTCATTTAGGATTAATTATGCAAACGAAACAAAATGAATTAGTTAAAATTAATAATACCTTCACAAAACACCTCATATGATTTTTTTTAACGAAGTGAAAAATTTGTTATAACTTTTATTTTTAGTATATAATGATACAAGTCTTACAAACATTGAGAAATTAATCAAGTTTAAAGAGTCTTCCATTAATCTGTGTCCTCGTACGGTTGACTTAAAATGTCGAGACAAAACCTTTAAATTCCGTAATCCCTTAGCTAATAAAGTTAGAGTTTAAAGATACACCTATTTTTAATGAGCTGTAACGATTTACTAACACCCTTACCGATGGTCACACGGTATAAACCATAGGTGGTTAACATATTTGTCAGTGTAGCCGCATTTGTGAAGAATGAGAAGAGAATTTCGACACACCATGTAAAAATCGAGAAACTAGATTGTCAATCGAACATCTAAAACAACACACATGGTTTGATCATGTTAATTAAAAAGAGGTACACTATGAATTCTCCGTCTCTCTAAGGCAAATGATGAAAATGATTCAAATATAATTGTAAGAATATTTAAAGCGAAGTTTGACAATCTTTTTGCCTGGCCAGTTCAAGAAACGTTGGCTGAAAATCTAAGTTCAATGCACATCTTATCTTCCACCTCCAAATTGACATAAACAAATTCAAGATCTGTAGTTTGACTTTATGAACCCCATAGTAGAGAGCGTTGATTCACACACTCGCGTTGATCCAAACATGGAGGATAAATTTGAAATACCCGATTTCAAAGTTGGAAGATCGTTGTCACTTAGAATGGATTTCCACATGTATGTGACTGAAGAATTTTGATACATTTTCAAGTGGTACTAATGTGAAGAAAAACAAATCATTTTCAAGCCCTCACTTGTCCAAGGAAAGAGAAAGGTGGACCTATATTTGGTTGAATTTTTAATATCAAAGTGGAATGGATCCAGCAAGAAATTAAATCCCAATTTGAAGTAGTAAATTAAATGATAAAAACATTATTCAAATTTCTGGTCAAAGTTTTCTGTTCAATTTACTTAAGAGCTACTGATTCACGTCGAGTAGACATCACTCATTTTTCCCAATGAAATGCAGGAAATGTAGAGTTACGACTAGTATACCTCGTCAGGAAAAAGTTTATTTTATTGTGAGAGCTGTAAAACACAAATTCCCCACAATTCTGTGGCAAAATTTTCACTTGTGGGCGATTGGTGACGTAGTTACCTACCTCAGGTATAAGGAATCAGGCCTTCAGTTTAATGGACTACAAGTGATGAGTAAGTCGAGGTTATAATCTCAATCGGGTACTCTGAATATAATTTTTACCTGTGATTTTATCTCTGAGATTTCACTTTCCTTCTTCGTTCTAATATTGGTGCAATGTTTCTCAAAAAACTATCTTCCTCATCTCTAACTTTAACCGACCCTATGGTATAGCTGTCAGCCCACCTAGCTACCAGATTAGGGGTGCTGGGTTAAATTTCCAGCAGATACCATGGGTATTCTAATTTTTTACCGAAAGGGGAATTATCCTAACGGTCACCAATGTCTGATTGAATGTGCTTAAGCTAGGTTAATAGTATTTACTGGTTCCACACCCTCATATTGGCTATCACCATCATCCCCTCATCGGGGCATGGAAAGAGCCCCGACGAAAAAAAGAGTGAAATTAGTACATTCGAGCGTTCACCTTCCCTGGACAACGGTACATTAGTACAACCTTATACCCCCACCAATTGAGCTACGAGTGGTGTAACCCGGGCAAGCATAAAAAAATTAAATCTCTACCCCTTGGATTAAGACGTTAACACTAAACCTGGTGATAAAATGAACCAATAAAAGATTATAATAAACTTTATTTTTAAGTATCATCGTATAGTTTGTTTTTTAACGTTTTATATCCCCAATTTCAGTTATTGCCTTTAAGAAAGGAACAAACCAACAAGTGATTAGTTACAGCCCTATTCACGTAAAAAGAAGGACACAACTACAATATTTTTTCATGAAAGCTCAAACCATAATTTATTTAGTTATTATTTGAGGTATTTAGCATTCACTCTTAGAACTGACCGTTTTATCAGCACATGGCTTATAAAATAACCTGAATCTAAAACCAATACAACATCCAGCCCCCGAACGTTAATTAATCACTGTGAAAGGGGAAACATGAATTTAAACAATAATATATGTTTCGGCCATACTATTAATCAAACCCGGTACCCTTAACCCACTAGCCAGACATGCTACCGACTAAGCTAAGCTGCCAGATGATATTTTGTAAACCTAGTTAGTTGCACAAATAACTATTTTTTTCACAGTACCCAACATTAATATTTATTTCCTTTGGTTTGCATCAGATATCATAAAGAGAAGCTATTTCTTCCGATTTCTTTCTTCGAATTCGTGTACACAATTTCCACTGGTGCAACATGTAATTCACCGGGAAGAAAGACACGTAACACTCAAACCTAGATAAAAATGTGTTCGTTAAACCACCGGTAGCTTGCGTGCCTCGTATTCATAAAACACGCCATTTAGCGTGCGTGTGCATTAGTTACAATCCCCTATCTAACTTTGGGAGGGGCCACATGTTAGGCGAGATCTCGTGTGAAAAAAAAACAGAGTGGTGACTAGCAAAAGTGGAATGTTTATTTCCGGTTGGAATTCATAGAATAAGTTGTTTCAAAGACACACGAGATTCGTGTGAGAAAACAAAGTAAACTATCGTGTTTTCTGCGGCGTGACCAAATTATTATCAACCTCTAGCATAAAAAGTTCCTTTACTGTTTTCTTAGAATCGAGCAGTGAATTAAAAAAATAATTATCAAGAAAGTTAGGCATTTCATGTTTAGTTTTTGATACTGCAATCCTAATTAAGTGCTAGGGCCAGTTTCATAATCAAATTTAGTACGCCTCAAGTGCAGCGCTACACTAAGTACATGACGACACCTACCTTAACCAAAATGGAATGGGCCAGTTTCCTATGTGAGAACGGCCCATTCAATTCGAGTTTAGGTAGGTGTCGTCTTGTAATTAGTGTAGCACCGCACTTGAGGCGTACTAAATTTGACTATGAAACTAGCCCTTAGTAAATGTTTTAGTTTGAAAATTAAATCTAAGTATCATACGTGAATATTTGATCATAAGACATTTTGTTTTACCATTGTTGGATGTGAGTATAATTTTTTGAATCTCAAGATTTAAGAAATTTAACATGATTTGTTCTTTTAGTTTTATTTTAATTATTAAATTTTTACGTTTAACACAAAGGCTTAAGCGAGTTTTATGTGTCAGACATGAAAATAATAGTTTAAAAAAACTCCATTGCATCAGCCCGTAATCGAGCCATCCCGAACGAGTATCCGCCATCTAATGGCAAATATAGTGCCAACCTCTGTGGATATAGGGTGTCATGTGGTCAGCACAGCTAACGCTCCAGCCATTATTCATTACACCCTATTCCTGTCTTGAGCTAGTTCTAACCAATCCACCTCATTACACCCTATACCTGTCTTGGGCTAGTTCTATCCAGTCCACTTCATTACATCTTTTCCCTATCTTGAACTAGTTCGATTCCAGTCTCCCTCATTACATCCTATCAGGATACCCTAGGACTCACTTCAATGTATCCTGACCAAACGCGTGGTAGGCCTGACGGGGTGGTAGGAGATACGCGTGACAAAGAACCGCTCGTGTGAAACGCCTCTGAGACCGATTCTACAATAATGGTTAAAAAGGCGAAGGTTGCCGCCGCTAGATTACGCCCCCAAACTCTTGAATCTACACCTGACTGTCAAAACGCAACCGCTAAACAGCTACCATAACGCTACTGATTCCACACTAGCGGTTTAAATGCCGCAGTTGTTGCTGCCACTTGTTCAAAATGGCTTAAAAATGGACATTGAACAGCCCGGATGTATTGCGGGACTTACTTTGTTGAAGGAACCTAAAAAAATAAAAATAAAAAAAAACTCGTCAAACGAGACGTTGATTGACTCACCCCATATTATCGAATCGTCTTTCAACAGGACAGTTTCATAAATTATGTTTATGAATAACAGAATGTACACAGAACCATTCCTTTTTTGTACTATAGAATTTCTATGGTTTCATTTGATGAACTACTTGGTTCTGTGAAATTGCAAAGCGTGATACAATCTTGAGGAAGGGTATTTATTATTCCTTATGAACGTCTTGTTGTGACATTGAGGCACAACTGCCTGTTAACGCCTGGTGTAGTTTGATTTGAGTTTCTACCGCTGGGCGATTTTAACGCCTCCAGAGGTAGCGGTCAAAACGCTGGTCTAGACGAAAACTTATTTTCTAGCTTGATAACAAGGGTTTCATTCAAAGGAGTGGTTGCTAGTGTTTTAACCGCTAGTGTAGAATAGGCCTTAGACTCCTCTACCGCAACTAAAATTTGATATTAATAAAAAATCTTAATTCACAATTAGTAATCAGAGAGCTTTCTATAATCAAAGTTCTAGAATATTTTGAAGACATAGACTAGATAATTAACTTCTAGTTTAGCTGGTTTTAAAATGTTAGTCACTTTAAACATTAAATGGTCCACAAATAAATAATCATCGCTCCAAGACTCAAGTCAAATTAATATTAATTATATACAATAATCACAAAATGCATAGTTAATACTCCATGTAAATATATTTGACAATGCTAAACATCATTGGGCAACTGAAATGTTCAGGCCATCGTTCCAGTTTCAAATATAAATATTATTTCTTGAAAAAAAATAATGCGAACATAATAAATTGATACATACCATGTTTTGTTTTATTTTTGTATGTAAGCGATTGAAGCCATTCAAATTTATTAACAACGTGCACCTCATTTGCGTATGAGAATTTACTTTTAATTGGCTTCCTGGAAAATAGAGCGGATATTCTTTATGATTCTAGTTTTATTTTATTAAAAAAGTTCCAAATGCATTTGTAATATTTCAAGTTAATTTTTTTTAAATATAAAATCCACAACACGTAATAGGATGAATATAAGCTTGTTTAGCTTGGTTTAAAATACTACAACTGGTCAACTAGACAGAAAAAAATAATGAATAGAAATACATCTTGTATTACGAATTAAACATAAGTGGTATTGACTGCGGTAAAGAATATTAGGACGTGGACCAACCAATCCCCGGTTCAAATCTTTACTACCCGCTTTGGTGGTTGTATGATCTAAGGCGTCACTCTCGCAATATACTGTACCGTCAATGACGGAGATATTAGTGTTCGAATCCCATCTGGGTGAAGTGAAGTATCTTTTACTATGTGGTTCATTCAAGTTCCTTATACTAAAATGAGGGTAGATTTCTTATTAAATCAATCTTACCCTTTAAGTGTCAATATTTGGATATAAAAGACTGGTTGTTAAGAGGCAAAGCCTAAAAATAGTTTATTTCATAGTCCGCAACACAAGTAATGGAGCTTTTAAAGAAGAAGAATACTTTTATTAAAATATGTTAATTTATTTTATTAATTCCAAATGAACTAGACTTTTTATCTAAAACAAAATAAATGTTGCTAAGTTTAACTTTAAAAAAAGATGTCACCGTCTATTTATTTTTCAAGATTCACAAACACACACAAAGTTGGTCTTAATCTTGTGATTTTACTGTCGTCGAAACGGTGAAACTTATTTTCCGAACCATTTTAATGGAGTGGAAGGTTAGAATACGGAATTTCCATATGACTAGAGAGCCAATATAATTCACAAGAGCTGAAGTAATTTCACAAAAGGATTTGTCTTGAAGCCAGCTACGATCTCACCATAAAAAAATTGAGAGAAAGGTGGGGGAAAAAAAGAAGAGAAAAACTATGAGAAAAGATCCATCACTGTACGTTAATTGGTCTGGCCAGGTTCACCCTCTTCCATCATTTTTCCAGTGAGAGTGAGAGTGGGAGGGGGGGGGGGTGAGAAAGAGATGGAGTGAAGGATGGGGTTAGAGGGTGTGGAGGAGACACGTCATCCAAGTCCTCTAGGATTACTCCCAGAGGGACTTTCATCTCATCACCGGAAGATGACGAGAGCCATCATTTCTTTACCCTCGCACGCTCGACCGTGAAGTCCGCTTTTTATACCTGTCTTTTGGCTGACACAGTTCAGCCCTGCAGTCTTCCTAGCCAGCAAATCACGAAAAAGATGGAGTAAGGATATAAAAGAAAGACCCTTATATTATAGCTGCCAATGATTCTCGTAAGAAACTAAAAAAAAAAAATATTTTGTGTACCAAGTTTTACTGCCCATTTGGGTTATGAGCATATTTTAACTTGTGGGCTATGGGCGTGGAAGTTAACGTTTAAAGGGAATGTACTTTCATTTGGATACAGGGAAAGTGAGAAACCTTTTAAGTAAAAAAAAAATCACCCTTAGTACACACATACTGGATTTGAATTAAGAATAACAATTGCCTCTATATCGTCCTTGAAATATCGAGTTTGAGTGAGCATATATATATATATATATATATATATATATATATATATATACACACACACACACACACACACACAAAATTTATTTTCCTTAACGGTCTTCCATTCTCACTCGACGCAAATGTGGATGCACTTTCTCTAAATACAACCTTCCTAATCCTTAAAACATTAGCGTAATTAGCACATTATGTGTATCACACGAAAGGGTAACGACTCACAACTTGTGAATATATGAAATGCCAGGCCTCCACCGTGGTTCGGATTCCACGTTAGACTGTAGGTTCTCAATTTCATCTCACAATCACCCTATCATTACACATTAAGGTAAGTGCGTATAAACCGAACGGGTAGTAAGTAGCAGTGCTAATAATAATGGTAGTGAGACGTGGCGACAGAAAAAAAAACAGGATTTCTGGTGACGGGTTGGTCGAGGTTTTATGTCCACTCGAATACACTTGAGCTGGTTTTTCACACTGTATTTGTCCCAGTGGTAGTTACATCTTTTCTCCACGCAATTACGGGTACATTTAAGCTCATCTCTCCTGGTTAAGGAATTTAGATCGATGTTTACCAAGTAAGATTAAATTCTCGACGGTTATATTTCAAAACTAGTTTTGTCCAAAATTGAAAATATTCAGGAGAAAGTTATTTTTATGTTTTGAACAAATCAAGCCGTAATAAAACACCTACTTACAGAATTTTTTTTTTTTCAAATCTAACTGGAATTAAATATTAATTGAAAAAATATTAAATTAATTTATGATAAATCCTATCTCGCAAGACGAAATCTGGTTAAATGTAATCTCTGAAGCTTTATAAAATTCAATGTTGACATTCTGGGAGAAAGTTAATTTTGATTAAAAAGTCCTTAATTGTAAATAACTCTTTATTATGAAGAGTTAAACCAATTATAAACCGGACAGTTAAGTTTCTGATAAATAAAACCTGTTCATAGCCTAAAAAAACAACTCAAAGAAAAAATGTATGTACACGAACAAACGATCTCTTTTCTTGGAAGGTGAGGCTATCTTGTTACCTTGTCAGAGTCAAACGTCAGTAAGCAAGAGCCAACGGGGGTTTCTTGACCTCATGGAGGGACCGCGTGACCTTTTGGAGCGGCGTCACAAGATGAAGGGTTTGAAAGGGTTAGAAGAGAAGGTGGTTGCGCATATTCTAACACAAGAAATAGCAGGGGAAAGAGAAGGGGGGAGAGTAAGAGAGAGAGAGAGAGGGAGAGAGAGTAGGAGGCGGAGGAATATAAACATGACAAGACCTCTGGGGGTTCTGGGAGTTCCTCCCTGTAATTGGGTGGAAACATAGCCTTTAAACTCAAGGGGTAGCGGGGAAGAAGAGGATGCTGGGGGTCTTAACGGGGCCCCCTCATATTTAAACGGATAGCAAATGGCAAATAAAAAATTGCAACATTGTTTGATAGGTTTAAAAGAATGACTTAAAAAAAACACATACAAACAAATATGTGTAGCTCGATAAGGTTGTGCGATACACACTTTTATTTTCACTTTCCGTGGCTTACTACTTGTCCAAGATATTTTACTTAAAATCGTACATTATATGCAAATCAACTCTGTGATACATTCGACTAGAAATCATTAATTTAGACGAACACTGTTGCACGTTGATAATTTCTAAACATACCCTAATGTAAACAAACAGTTAATAAAAGTTTCTAGTCTACACTAATATTATAAAGAGGAAAGATTTGATTTTTTGTTGTTTTTTTGTTTGTAATGGATACATTCAAAAACTACTGGACTGATTTAAAAAAATTATTTCAACCAATATAAAGCTACATTATCAGCGAGTAGCATAGGCTATATTTTATATTGAAAATGTAATTTATTTCTCATAAAAATGTCGATAGTCCCTCATATTTAATGGTAGAGTCTATGATGATTCTTCAATATGTGTGTTGAAAATAATTATGCCGGGGGAGGGGGAAAGGTCTAGTACTGAATATTGTTGAAATATTAAATTGTATTTGGATCAAAACTGCATTGAAAATACAGTGTTTGACCACTTTATTAGAATGGCTTCACATATAAGCACTGTGTATAAATCTTTATTGTGTCATTATATGGACATACTGTAGTTATTGACAATAAATGATGTCGCTTTGTCCCCCATCGTCACCACGGAAAATTTCAAATACGAATGTACTGAAAACATTAATTGCATATCTTGATATTTTCTTTCTCCATTTACCCCCATATCACACACGAGCCAGAAGCTGAGTTTGGCCTGCTGTGATGAACGCTCTTAATTTGAGTTAGGAAGGAGTAAGTGAGCATTTAGGGAAAAATTATTCGTAAATGTATGGAGGTAAAATGGAGAGCTATTTAAAACAAAGATAAAAAAAATCTCAGTACACCGGGTTGGAATTCAAGCTTCAACTTACATGTCACCGCTGGAAAAGACTTCACGAGACGAGCGCCTTTGCCCACGTTTCCACCGATGCAGTTGATGGGCACTATTGAAGAGGTAGGCTTACATTTATTAAGATCCTTTGCCTATTATTATCTTGGACTCTGTATATTTTTAAAATGTGTGTTAACTTTATTAGTAAGTCTCTTAGCTATTATGTATTTAAAAAAATATTGTCTTACGAAATAGGATGCAGGTGAAATTTAAGTGAAGGCACCAGAACTAACTTTGAATTAAAATATAGGAACAAAAGTACACCAGCGCGCATCTAACTACCAGTGGACTTTATCCAGGGTTGCCACTCTTTTAATAATATAAAATTTCTTCTGCTTTCTAGGTTTTCCATAAGAAATCACAATTTTTACAGACAATTTAGTGAGTAGTGTAGACAGTAATATAAGTTCATTTTTCGTTAAATAGACTGTTGTGAAGTCATACCATTTGGGCTGGGAAAATAATGATTTGATAATAGACCCTAATATTTATTTAACAACACGTCTTACTACTCGTTCGTTTTTTCACCTATGTACTAATTATGTTCATGTATTAAGGATGCGGAATTGTACTCGCATTTGCATAAAGAGAGAGTAGAAAACCATTAAGGTAAAATCACCTTCAGTACACCCAACCGAGATTCAAATCCCAATCTCCCCGTCACCAGCAAGATAGTCTAGTGTGAGAGATAAGCCTCAAACCAAGGATCTACAAACTACGGCTCGCGGGGCACATTTGGCCCACCGCAAGATTATATCTGACATGCTCCAAGATTTTACCAAAAAACAAATTAATATTTTCTCTTCGTTATTTATCAACTATGTAGTTTATTTGACATGTCCACTTTCTATCCGCACGCATGCTTCCCCACCACCCCTCCCCCATGACACCAAGCCAGAGTACTGTCGGAATTGGAAACCCTTATTTTCAGTCGCATGTGCCATTCTTTACACCGACAACAGGACGGCTTGACTGTGACGATTTTTAGATAGTTCCAAGTCTCCCGGCAGAGGGTTATCAAAGGGAAGTTCCGAAAGACGTTATATAATTTAAAAAAGTATATTGACTAATTATTATAAATATAATTTATTACATATACATTGATTCATTTCTCAAAGAGAAGAATCAACGTCAATCACTTTTATCAAACACTGAATGACCTTGGAAAGTGGATTTTTTTTATAGACGTGACTGGCAATATGACTTAAATATAAATTAGCATGTTGGAACAAATTTGATTTATGATCTATTTGCGCATGTCAAGGAATTCAGGGAAATAATAATACTACTTGAAGAAGAGATGAACGTTACTTTGACCCGCGAAAATGTGTAAAATATATTATGTGGCCCACATATCCAAAAGTTTGGAGACCCCTGCATTAGACCATGCGGCCACTAAATCAGATGGGAGGATAACATTGGAAGGTACCTAAAAGAGAGAGTGTACTTGTAATGAGGTGGACTGGATAGAACTTAGCTCAAGATAGGGATTGGTGATGTAATTTATTTAGTGCGGCACTGAACTTTCGAGTTCCTAGTGAAATAGAGTAGGTAAATAAGTAAATTGAGGGGTATGTATGTATGATTTAACCCTCTACAACAGGTTCATTGAATAAAATCATAAGATATTTGGGCATTCGATACATAATATTACATAGTATTATTAAATTTTGGTATTTTTATCTAATGTATATGGAAAAATTTATGAAGTTGTCACGTAGCCAAAAAGGGATAGCTATATATGTACTTACGTGAATCCGCATGATATTTTTCATTTAGTTTTTTTACTTTCTCGATATCTTACAGGTAGAGAAAACATGTTTCATGACCCACCGTATTCTAAAAAGTGGTTTTTTAATTTCCGTCCGTCTGTACCTTCGAATAGAACCTAAGCTATTTTACTGATCCGAATAAAACTTGGGTATATAGGGTTTTCATAGGGTTGCACCAAGGGATTTTTGGAATTGGATGTCTAACCCTAAAATTAAGTGTAGTTTACATAAGGGAAGAAAGAGAAAAAGTCAATTTTCTCAAAATTGATTCAAACGATTTTTATTAAATTTCATTTCTAAACGTTTATAAAAATTACAAACAAAATGGCTACACTCAATATTTCGGCAAAATGAATTTAAGGGCTGCAGTCTGACGCGTAAATCCTTCTTTTTTATAATTTCTTCGAAACTATTTGAGATTTAAAATTACTTATCACAAGGAATATATCTACAATACAAATATTGTATAAGAAATATATATTTTTATAAAACCAATAACTTTAAATATATACGCAAATTTATATAATATAACTTTTCGAACAATAAAGGTTAAGTATTGCGGCCTTAAAAATAATCTAACCCGAAATGTTGATGGATGTCGACGTCTCATGACCCGTAGAACCCTAAAAAGTTGTTTTTGGCAATACCGTCTGTCTGTGTGTCTTTTAAACCCTAAAATAAAGAGTAGTTTAGTAAAAAGAAAAAAATCGACTGTCTGAAAATCGGTTTTAACGATTTTGATTAAAGTTCGTATCTAGGCTTTTATTAAGATTAAGAATAAGCTGCCTATTTTAATTTCCCCATGAAAATGACTTAGGGTACTTTATAGAAGCGGATATTTCCGTATCTTCGCAGCTATTTGGGATACTTGATAACTTATCATTGAAAAATCGTAGTACAATTAAAAATAAAATACTTTTAAATTAAATATATTTTTATAAAACCAATACTTTCGTAGATATTGGCAAATATATTACTACAATATTGTGAGCTTTAGTTGTAAAGAGATACTATTTAAGTTTTAACGCAATAATTCTCTAATGCCATAGAGTAATTAAGTATAAGTCGGTCTCTCAAAAAGTTGATGTTATTTTTACTTAAACCTCTAAGGAGAAATGTTTGTACAACAACGATATATATCCATTTTAGACTCAATAGTCAATATTTACAGTTTTTATCGGTTAAATTTCTATAAATGAGGAATTGAATAGCAATGCAATGACCTGAAGATTTGCAACACCTAATAAAATGTCGAACATTTTAACAGTAAGTTGAAATTTTAATATGAAGTGTTGACCCTTGTAGAACAAAATCGATCTTTTTTATTGATCCAAACACACAAATGAGGACATTAATTATTTAAAAATTAAAATTATAAAATTTAAAACCGGTACTCAAAAAATATTTTACGTAAGTATCGTGCAATTTATGCTTGGGTTTGTTAGTGTATATTATTTCGTTTTACATATATTACGAGGTTTTGATTAAATATATCTATTTTTAAACAATATATGAAGAAAGTCCGTGCGGATTTCCGTACCATTTATTTATTTTATACATATTCCTATTATATAAAGATTTGATGTCCTAAATTCACAAATATTTGACTATTATTTAATTTTTTTTGTGAAACTCCCTGTTACTTCCCGGATCTGCCGGTTTTCAATGGTCTTTGTAGCCCTTGTATTTCTCATTCGTGTGTCCAAGTGATTAGGAAAGGTAACTAAAATTCTAGGGTATGGATAGAAAAATACGCATTTTTGTAATACTAGAGGATCGTTGGAGCGATGACTAAGTGCGTGCTAGGATTGATTCAAAACTTTTTATTGGATAAAGTTCTATAGAACGAAGCCTCACACAATTTTCTAGTTAAAGTTTTACTCGACAAAGGCTATCGATTTTCAATATAGTTTGAGCTTTCAGTGTTTAGTTTTAGGAGAAAACGTATGTTTACCCCCTTCACGATACAATTATCAATTTATAACTAACCCTCTCCCAACTGTTTTTTTTTTTCGTTTTGCTCCGTGCCACTTAAGTAAGTATGAGTTACTCTACTACTATTTTTAAGCCAAAAATAAATGTTTTATTTACCGATATACAATCATAGATATCAGGGTTTCTATGATTTAACAAATTATTAATAGAGATTCCATTATTTTAACCTTGACACAATACTTACAGTAGCCCCATGCCTTCTTTGGTGCTAACAGCTCACAGCTGACTTCTGACAGTCAACATTTAAGTATATACCTGAATTTTGATTTTCAGAAGGGACAGCTGCTAAACACATGTTTTTGCAGATCATTTGGTTTGGCTTAGGGATACATAATTTGGTCTGGTAACTTTTCAAAGTCGTCATCAGTCAGCTGTGAGCTGTCAGTCAGCACCAAATAAGCCATGGGACTACTGTACGCTTGTGTTGATAAGGTTGTTCAGTAAATTTGAAGAACTTTGCTGCTCTTTTTACCTAATTTAAAATCTAAATTATACACAAGGGTTATTAATATCTTACCTCAAGTTTTAGGAAATAGAAGATTAGATATAGATAAAGGAAACGTACACTCACTAGGACGATAAAAAGATGGAAAAACCAGCGTGAAGAAATTATTAATCAACGACTGCTTAGCTAGGTTTATTTAAAGGTCGTGTGTTAATACATTAGTGTGCAAGTTCAACCATAATAGTACCTGCATTGGTGACAGCACAATCTAAGGTGTCAGTCTCACAATATACTGGATTTATGTGAATAAGAGATCAAAGTTTGAATATTAGCCGGGGGNGGGGGGGAGTAATTTTTCCAATTTAACACGTGTTTTTGCCATCCTCATCCAGAGCTAATGCAGGTTCTCTTCCCCTATACTATATAATTCATTTACCAAACCATAGCCCGCTATCGTGGTCGAATGGTCAAAGGCCAATAGACTGGACCGCTGATGACAGGGAGATAAGAGTTCGAATCCCGGTTGGTTGAGCCCAGAGTGGTATTTTATAAATGTATTTTTCATTCTTTCTCCACGCAAATGCAGGTACATTTACTATAAATGTAACCTTAGAGATCTTTAGCAAACTATCGTTGCTAACACATATGCGTATAACCCGAATGGGTAGTAAGATGTGGTAGTACAAAATTAAAACCTATTAATAAGCCTTTGAGTAAAATTTAGTAAGTTTGTACTAACCCATATAAACTCATATTGGGCTTATTTGAAATACAGTGAAGGTTTAAGTTTATTGTTTCAAAATACAATCTAAATATAAATGTGTAAATTTACAAATATTGTATTGTATTGTACATTAATCATTCAAAGACTGATACGAAACGTGGAGTAAACGGACAATAATAATGATCCCTTTGAGTAGAAATACCAAATCACTGTCCAATTTAGTTAAGAAGGGCCTTTTACAATATATAAATATTTTTTTTTGCAGCAAAAACTATTATTTTTTATTATTTTATCTAGTGTTATTTTATAGGGAATGATAATATCTATTAAAAGTGACACTACTTAAAGTATACACGTTAACATAGATCTATAATAACTTTTTCTACTTGTCAGATAAGGTTCTTTGTATGAAAATTTGACTTTTGTTTGTTTATTTATTTGACAGTTTCTCCATAAAATTGTAAACTGTCGCGACCCACTTTCTAACACGACAAAGGTGACATTTTCCCTATCGGACAGGTAGAGAAACACGACACATCAGAACTTAGAGGAGAATGGGGAGGTATTGTATGTTAATATGTTTCATGAATGTTAATGGAATCATTAACATGCTATATGAGTTTGGAGCAAGCTGCATCGTAATGTAATGGTTTAGTAATCCAAACAGTCTATCCACAAATGAAGTATTAACATTTTTTATCAACCTATGAGATGTCACTTCTTAAAAGCCGCAAGGTTTAGAAAATAAAAGATTTCCCAATGACGTGAGAGATGACTGCTGGTTTTACTTATTGGGTTTTGTGTCTATAGTAAGATTCTGATAGAAAGACTAGGTTAGAAAATATGGACATATTATTCTTTTGCGGTTAATATCTGTACATTTTATTATATTATTTGTATATTTTCATAGGTGTTAATACTATTTTTTTAAAGTAATAGTTGCGGACCACATAAGTTGACGTATTCAAATCTTCAAGTAGTGTTAGTAAAAAAATGTACACATCAAATTCCGTCATTCCTACAAAAATCCTACTATAAATAGTTAAACAAATCACAAAGACACAAACACAAATTACTCCCAATTGAAAAATTGAAATAGCTAACCAATACAGAATGAGATGGAATTTTATTTAGGGAACTTAAAAGTAGGTGATTACGCAGTGTAAGGCGTCAGTATTGCCAAATAATTTATCTCCAGTGACGAGGAGGTCAAGAGTCAAAACTCGTCTATGTGCATTTGGGTGTGTGGGTTTTTTCACGGAATTTATCAAAGTTCTTTGTTCTATCCCCTTTACAAAAAAGTGGGTGCATTTCTCGTTAATACCCCTTAAACTAATTCGTTAATGATTTTGTTGATAACTGCATTAGTTGAGACAAGTTAATAGGGCATGTTACTGCAGTGACATAAGCAACACAACCAGAAATTTACTTTTAAGTGGGTATACAATAAAGGCTGTAACCAGAATTATATTTTTGGGCAACGTTGGATTAGGTAGTTTGAGGAGTGACCTGAAGGTCATAAAACTCAAACCAGCCAAGAAAATGTATGAATATTAAATGCCTCTAGAAGCTATTTCAAGTTTTTTTTATAGCAACTAAGGGTAAGGATTTAAATAATGTTATTTGCCTTGCGTACAATGTATCGAAACTATAATTTTTGTACTTTTATCAAATTGGTAATTTTAGGTGAATTTATAAAGTTTTCAACTGCGCAATTTTTGAATGTAAAGTCGTAAACTTGTTATTAAAATGGCATTCAACACATCTTCAGTGCATTGTAATATAATTATATTCAATATTTTTTAAAGTTTTTATTATATCTCTTTCAGTTTTGTGAGGGAAGGATAATTTTCCCACTTTACCCCCACCTTTCCCCATCTGGGTGCACCACTTAGTAATATTGATATAAGAAGGGGAAAATATCTTATCATAATATGAATAGAGAGTAGACTAGACCCCAATTCTAAAAATTCGAATTTTCACTTCTTTTTTCTACTACATCCGATTCTTAATGATAAAAAATGATGAACTATATTACCCCCATTTATTAGAGTAATGATATATTAGAAAAATCAAAGATTTTTTCAGAAAATATGGCTATTTACGTCTACTTAAAATTGAATAGTAATAATAATAATATTGAGCACCACGTCTTACTACCCGTTCGGGTTATACGCTTTAAGTACTAATTACTCTAATGGATTAGGACTTGGGAAGGTTAAACTAGAGGAAGTGAACCCACATTTGCGTGGATGGAGAGTGGAAAACCATTTAGGAAAAACCACCCCCAGTTCACCCGACCGAGATTCGAACCTCGATCTCCCCGTCCTCAGCAGTCGAGCTCAACATGACAAGCGCGTTAGCCAACTAAGCCACTGAGGCGGATCTTAAAATTGAATTATTTTGTTTACTTAAGAGTATATTATTTACACTATGGTTGATTAATTTTAAAATAGTTAATTTTTTACAAATTATTTGAAGAAAAATTAAAACTGCCCCACTGGCGAATAAACAACCACTTAAGGTCATTCGAACATAAACATTTTATTGCACAATTTTAGCAAACTTAAATGCCGAAGAAGGGGAGATTAGAGTTGGATCCCAGTCGGGTGTACCGAGTGTGTTTTTCCCTAAATCGTTTTCCATTCTCCCTCCACGCAAATGAGGAAGCACTTCCTCTCAATTAAACCTTCCTAATTCCTAGACCATTAGTGTAATTAGTACATAGGCGTATAACCTGAACGTTTAGTAAGACTCAGTGATTAAAAAAAGTATAATTAATTATAAGCTATAAGTATTGTTTTAATGATTTCCAATCATTAATGTTCAGGGGTTTTAAGGAATTAAACTAGCTATTTGATGCTTTTTGCTTATCATTATTAAGGTAAACTAATTAATGTATGGAGCGGAAAATTAGTATAACTAGCCATTAATATGAAGTGTACAGAATGAAATATTTATCATAATAATAATATTTCAAACCAATATTAATTTTAATAATAGGCCTACATGTTACTTTTATTAAGATTAATATTTAGAATATTTCATTCTATATACCTCATTTCAATGTCTAGCTATAATAAATTTCAGCCCCATACATAAATTGCTATGGTACGATAAAATCATACAATAGCAAGTTTGAACTCTTAACACTCATGGACTGTAATTATTTGAAATAATTAAAATATTATTTATAGCTTATAATCATACACTTATTAAAAGTGTGCAATAATATGTATATGGTCAAATTACCTTAAGGGTGAAAACGAATTGAAAGAAGATATTTTCCCACTGCATTATTATCTGAGGGAAAAGTAGTCATGAAGCATCATCAATAACGCTTTACTTTATTTGACTTTGACATGATTTCATTTGTTTGAGGAGAGCTAGATATGTTTATAGCTTTCTATTTTGAGCAAATAATTAGGTTATTTTGCGTTAAGCTCAGTTAAAATTGAAATAGTTATTCTTTAAAAAAAACTTAAAAAAAGTAAGGTTTTTAATATTTTGAGGACTTTTTGATAGCTTTCACCTCCATTTTGACGGTGAAAAACATTTTAAAGTAACAAAAACAATATGTGAGCGTTCTGAACGACATCAACACGTCTCGGAACTAAAGTAGGCTCCCCCCCCCACCCTTAAAATATAACTTTTATTCTTGGTACAAAAAATTAACAGCTACGCAGGCTACAGCGTAGATATTCAACCGGAAATTCCGCACCCCATCGCAAGCCAGCATTCAACAAATTCCAAAGAGGGGAACATGTCCATCCCTCCATTCCACCCCCACCCCCCTGAAGTAATGTTTCTCAACTGGTGGGACGCAACCCACTGTAGGAGCCTGAAGGCGAGACACAAATTGTTAAAATACGGTGTTAAGGGAGATGCTTTTTGGACGAAATAAAAACGTACATTTGCCTCGCGATATTTAAACTTTATTCTGTTATTTCAAAAAGAAAGTGTGAAGATACAGATAATCATAAACCCCTTTACCTTTAAAGCTTAGTTTTT